>CATIWC010003745.1:0-28985 GCA_948472305.1 Vicia faba
ATATTTTCCTTCTTTTCCATCACCAAATTTTAGGTTACTTCTTCACCAAGAAACTAAGTTAAAAGACTATTACTTAATGACACATATTATATATACATTTGAAATAATTCAAATTATCTAATGAGTCTCGATAGTATATTTATCCACCATATTCATATCGTGTTATGGTATAATAGATGTAAACAGTTTCAATATTTTCTAATTCTCCATCACTAAATCTTAGGTTACTTCATCACTAAGAAACTAAGTTAAAAGACTATTACTTAATGACACATATTCCATATACATTTGAAATAATTCAAATTATCTAATCAGTCTAGATAGTATATTTATCCACCATATTCATATTGTATTATGGTATAATAGATGTAAACACTTTCGGTATTTTCTAGTTCTCCATCTCCAAATCTTAGGTTAGTTCATCACTAAGAAACTATGTTAAAAGACAATTACATAATGACACGTATTCCATATACATTTGAAAAAATTCAAATTATCTAATGAGTCTCGATAGTATATTTATTCACCATATTCATATTGTATTATGGTATAATAGATATAAACAGTTTCAGTATTTTCTAATTCTCCATCACCAAATCTTAGGTTACTTCATCACTAAGAAACTAAGTTAAAAGACTATTACTTAATGACACATATTCCATATACATTTGAAATAATTCAAATTATCTAATGAGTCTCGATAGTATATTTATTCACCATATTCATATTGTATTATGGTATAATACATGTAAATAGTTTCAGTATTTTCTAATTCTCCATCACCAAATCTTAGGTTACTTCATCACTAAGAAACTAAGTTAAAAGACTATTACTTAATGACACATATTCCATATACATTTGAAATAATTCAAATTATCTAATGAGTCTCGATAGTATATTTACCCATCATATTCATATTGTATTATGGTATAATAGATGTAAACAATTTCGGTATTTTCTAATTCTCAATCACCAAATCTTAGGTTACTTCATCACTAAGAAACTAAGTTAAAAGACTATTACTTAATGACACATATTCCATATACATTTGAAATAATTCAAATTATCTAATGAGTTTTGATAGTATATTTATTCACCATATTCATATTGTATTTTGGTATAATAGATGTAAACAATTTCAGTATTTTCCTTCTTTTCCATCACCAAATTTTAGGTTACTTCTTCACCAAGAAACTAAGTTAAAAGACTATTACTTAATGACACATATTATATATACATTTGAAATAATTAAAATTATCTAATGAGTCTCGATAGTATATTTATCCACCATATTCATATTGTGTTATGGTATAATAGATGTAAACAGTTTCAATATTTTCTAATTCTCCATCACTAAATCTTAGGTTACTTCATCACTAAGAAACTAAGTTAAAAGACTATTACTTAATGACACATATTCCATATACATTTGAAATAATTCAAATTATCTAATGAGTCTCTATAGTTTATTTATCCACCATATTCATAATGTATTATGGTATAATAGATGTAAAATGTTTCAGTATTTTCTAATTCTCCATCATCAAATCTTAGGTTACTTCATCACTAAGAAACTAAGTTAAAAGACTATTACTTAATGACACATATTCCATATACATTTGAAATAATTCAAATTATCTAATGAGTCTCGATAGTATATTTATTCACCATATTCATATTGTATTATGGTATAATAGATGTAAACAGTTTCGGTATTTTCTAGTTCTCCATCTCCAAATCTTAGGTTAGTTTATCACTAAGAAACTAAGTTAAAAGACTATTACATAATGACACATATTCCATATACATTTGAAATAATTCAAATTATCTAATGAGTCTCGATAGTATATTTATTCACCATATTCATATTGTATTATGGTATAATAGATGTAAACAGTTTCAGTATTTTCTAATTCTCCATCACCAAATCTTAGGTAACTTCATCACTAAGAAACTAAGTTAAAACACTATTACTTAATGACATATATTCCATATACATTTGAAATAATTCAAATTATCTAATGAGTCTCTATAGTATATTTATCCACCATATTTATATTGTATTATGGTGTAATAGATGTAAACAGTTTCAGTATTTTCTAATACTCAATCACAAAATCTTAGGTTACTTCATCACTAAGAAACTAAGTTAAAAGACTATTACTTAATGACACATATTCCATATACATTTGAAATAATTCAAATCATCTAATGAGTCTCTATAGTTTATTTATCCACCATATTCATAATGTATTATGGTATAATAGATGTAAAATGTTTCAGTATTTTCTAATTCTCCATCATCAAATCTTAGGTTACTTTATCACTAAGAAACTAAGTTAAAAGACTATTACTTAATGACACATATTCCATATACATTTGAAATAATTCAAATTATCTAATGAGTCTCGATAGTATATTTATTCACCATATTCATATTGTATTTTGGTATAATACATGTAAACAGTTTCAGTATTTTCTAATTCTCCATCACCAAATCTTAGGTTACTTCATCACTAAGAAACTAAGTTAAAAGACTATTACTTAATGACACATATTCCATATACATTTGAAATAATTCAAATTATCTAATGAGTCTCGATAGTATATTTACCCATCATATTCATATTGTATTATGGTATAATAGATGTAAACAATTTCGGTATTTTCTAATTCTCAATCACCAAATCTTAGGTTACTTCATCACTAAGAAACTAAGTTAAAAGACTATTACTTAATGACACATATTCCATATACATTTGAAATAATTCAAATTATCTAATGAGTTTCGATAGTATATTTATTCACCATATTCATATTGTATTTTGGTATAATAGATGTAAACAATTTCAGTATTTTCCTTCTTTTCCATCACCAAATTTTAGGTTACTTCTTCACCAAGAAACAAAGTTAAAAGACTATTACTTAATGACACATATTAAATATACATTTGAAATAATTCAAATTATCTAATGAGTCTCGATAGTATATTTATCCACCATATTCATATTGTGTTATGGTATAATAGATGTAAACAGTTTCAATATTTTCTAATTCTCCGTCACTAAATCTTAGGTTACTTCATCACTAAGAAACTAAGTTAAAAGACTATTACTTAATGACACATATTCCATATACAGTTGAAATAATTCAAATTATCTAATGAGTCTAGATAGTATATTTATCCACCATATTCATATTGTATTATGGTATAATAGATGTAAACAGTTTCGGTATTTTCTAGTTCTCCATCTCCAAATCTTAGGTTAGTTCATCACTAAGAAACTATGTTAAAAGACTATTACTTAATGACACATATTCCATATACATTTGAAATAATTCAAATTATCTAATGAGTCTCGATAGTATATTTACCCACCATATTCATATTGTATTATGGTATAATAGATGTAAAAAATTTCGTTATTTTCTAATTCTCAATCACTAAATCTTAGGTTACTTCATCACTAAGAAACTAAGTTAAAAGACTATTACTTAATGACACATATTCCATATACATTTTAAATAATTCAAATTATCTAATGAGTTTCGATAGTATATTTATTCACCATATTCATATTGTATTTTGGTATAATAGATGTAAACAATTTTAGTATTTTCCTTCTTTTCCATCACCAAATTCTAGGTTACTTCTTCACCAAGAAACTAAGTTAAAAGACTATTACTTAATGACACATATTATATATACATTTGAAATAATTCAAATTATCTAATGAGTCTCGATAGTATATTTATCCACCATATTCATATTTTATTATGGTATAATAGATTTAAACAGTTTCAGTATTTTCTAATTCTCCATCACCTAATCTTAGGTTACTTCATCACTAAGAAACTAAGTTAAAAGACTATTACTTAATGACACATATTCCATATACATTTGAAATAATTTAAATTATCTAATGAGTCTAGATAGTATATTTATCCACCATATTCATATTGTATTATGGTATAATAAATGTAAACAGTTTCAGTATTTTCTAAATCTCCATCACCAAATCTTAGGTTACTTCATCACTAAGAAACTAAGTTAAAAGACTATTACTTAATGACACATATTCCATATACATTTGAAATAATTCAAATTATCTAATGAGTCTAGATAGTATATTTATTCACCATATTCGTATTGCATTATGGTATAATAGATGTAAACAGTTTCAGTATTTTCTAATTCTCCATCACCAAATCTTAGGTTACTTCATCACTAAGAAACTAAGTTAAAAGACTATTACTTAATGACACATATTCCATATACATTTGAAATAATTCAAATTATCTAATGAGTCTCGATAGTATATTTATTCACCATATTCATATTGTATTATGGTATAATACATGTAAACAGTTTCAGTATTTTCTAAGTCTCCATCACCAAATCTTAGGTTACTTCATCACTAAGAAACTAAGTTAAAAAACTATTACTTAATGACACATATTCCATATACATTTGAAATAATTCAAATTATCTAATGAGTCTCGATAGTATATTTATTCACCATATTCATATTGTATTATGGTATAATACATGTAAACAGTTTCAGTATTTTCTAATTCTCCATAACCAAATCTTAGGTTACTTCATCACTAAGAAACTAAGTTAAAAGACTATTACTTAATGACACATATTCCATATACATTTGAAATAATTCAAATTATCTAATGAGTCTCGATAGTATATTTACCCATCATATTCATATTGTATTATGGTATAATAGATGTAAACAATTTCGGTATTTTCTAATTCTCAATCACCAAATCTTAGGTTACTTCATCACTAAGAAACTAAGTTAAAAGACTATTACTTAATGACACATATTCCATATATCACCAAATCTTAGGTTACTTCATCACTAAGAAACTAAGTTAAAAAACTATTACTTAATGACACATATTCCATATACATTTGAAATAATTCAAATTATCTAATGAGTCTCGATAGTATATTTACCAACCATATTCATATTATATTATGGTATAATAGATGTAAACAGTTTCAATATTTCTAATTCTCCATCACCAAATCTTAGTTTACTTCATCACTAAGAAACTAAGTTAAAAGACTATTACTTAATGACACATATTCCATATACATTTGAAATAATTCAAATTATCTAATGAGTCTCGATAGTATATTTATTCACCATATTCATATTGTATTTTGGTATAATAGATGTAAACAATTTCAGTATTTTCCTTCTTTTCCATCACCAAATTTTAGGTTACTTCATCACTAAGAAACTAAGTTAAAAGACTATTACGTAATGACACATATTCCATATACATTTGAAATAATTCAAATTATCTAATGAGTCTCGATAGTATATTTATTCACCATATTCATATTGTATTTTGGTATAATAGATGTAAACAATTTCAGTATTTTCCTTCTTTTCCATCACCAAATCTTAGGTTACTTCATCACTAAGAAACTAAGTTAAAAGACTATTACTTAGTGACATATATTCCATATACATTTGAACTAATTCAAATTATCTAATGAGTCTAGATAGTATATTTATCCACCATATTCATATTGTATTATGGTATAATAGATGTAAATAGTTTCGGTATTTTCTAATTCTCCATCACCAAATTTTAGGTTACTTCATCACTAAGAAACTAAGTTAAAAGACTATTACGTAATGACACATATTCCATATACATTTGAAATAATTCAAATTATCTAATGAGTCTCGATAGTATATTTATTCACCATATTCATATTGTATTTTGGTATAATAGATGTAAACATTTTCAGTATTTTCCTTCTTTTCCATCACCAAATCTTAGGTTAGTTCATCACTAAGAAACTAAGTTAAAAGACTATTACTTAATCACACATATTCCATATACATTTGAAATAATTCAAATCATCTAATGAGTCTCGATAGTATATTTACCCACCATATTCATATTGTATTATGGTATAATAGATGTAAACAATTTCAGTATTTTCTAATTCTCCATCACCAAATCTTAGGTTACTTCATCACTAAGAAACTAAGTTAAAAGACTATTACTTAATGACACATATTCCATATACATTTGAAATAATTCAAATTATCTAATGAGTCTCTATAGTATATTTATCCACCATATTCATATTGTATTATGGTATAATAGATGTAAACAGTTTCAGTATTTTCTAATTCTCCATCACCAAATCTTAGGTTACTTCATCACTAAGAAACTAAGTTAAAAGACTATTACTTAATGACACATATTCCATATACATTTGAAGTAATTCAAATTATCTAATGAGTCTCGATAGTATATTTATTCACCATATTCATATTGTATTATGGTATAATACATGTAAACAGTTTCAGTTTTTCTAAGTCTCCATCACCAAATCTTAGGTTACTTCATCACTAAGAAACTAAGTTAAAAGACTATTACTTAATGACACATATTCCATATACATTTGAAGTAATTCAAATTATCTAATGAGTCTAGATAGTATATTTATCCACCATATTCATATTGTATTATGGTATAATAGATGTAAATAGTTTCGGTATTTTCTAATTCTCCATCACCAAATCTTAGGTTACTTCATCACTAAGAAACTAAGTTAAAAGACTATTACTTAATGACATATATTCCATATACATTTGAAATAATTCAAATTATCTAATGAGTCTAGATAGTATATTTATCCACCATATTCATATTGTATTATGGTATAATAGATGTAAATAGTTTCGGTATTTTCTAATTCTCCATCACCAAATCTTAGGTTAGTTCATCAGTGAGAAACTAAGTTAAAATACTATTACTCAATGACACATATTCCATATACATTTGAAATAATTCAAATTATCTAATGAGTCTCGATAGTATATTTATTCACCATATTCATATTGTATTATGGTATAATAGATGTAAATAGTTTCAGTATTTTCTAATTCTCCATCACCAAATCTTAGGTTACTTCATCACTAAGAAACTAAGTTAAAAGACTATTACTTACTGACACATATTCCATATACATTTGAAATAATTCAAATTATCTAATGAGTCTCGATAGTATATTTATCCACCATATTCAAATTGTATTATGGTATAATAAATGTAAACAATTTCAGTATTTTCTAATTCTCCATCACCAAATCTTAGGTTACTTCATCACTAAGAAACTAAGTTAAAAGACTATTACTTAACGACACATATTCCATATACATTTGAAGTAATTCAAATTATCTAATGAGTCTCGATAGTATATTTATTCACCATATTCATATTGCATTATGGTATAATAGATGTAAACAGATTCAGTATTTTCTAATTCTCCATCATTAAATCTTAGGTTACTTCATCACTAAGAAACTAAGTTAAAAGACTATTACTTAATGACACATATTCCATATACATTTGAAATAATTCAAATTATCTAATGAGTCTCTATAGTATATTTATCCACCATATTCATATTGTATTATGGTATAATAGATGTAAAAAGTTTCAGTATTTTCTAATTCTCCATCACCAAATCTTAGGTTACTTCATCACTAAGAAACTAAGTTAAAAGACTATTACTTAATGACACATATTCCATATACATTTGAAATAATTCAAGTTATCTAATGAGTCTCGATAGTATATTTATTCACCATATTCATATTGCATTATGGTATAATAGATGTAAACAGTTTCAGTATTTTCTAATTCTCCATCATTAAATCTTAGGTTACTTCATCACTAAGAAACTAAGTTAAAAGACTATTACTTAATGACACATATTCCATATACATTTGAAATAATTCAAATTATCTAATGAGTCTCGATAGTATATTTATCCACCATATTCATATTGCATTATTGTATAATAGATGTAAACAATTTCAGTATTTTCTAATTCTCCATCACCAAATCTTAGGTTACTTCATCACTAAGAAACTAAGTTAAAAGACTATTACTTAATGACACATATTCCATATACATTTGAAATAATTCAAATCATCTAATGAGTCTCGATAGTATATTTACCCACCATATTCATATTGTATTATGGTATAATAGATGTAAACAATTTCAGTATTTTCTAATTCTCCATCACCAAATCTTAGGTTACTTCATCACTAAGAAACTAAGTTAAAAGACTATTACATAATGACACATATTCCATATACATTTGAAATAATTCAAATTATCTAATGAGTCTCTATAGTATATTTATCCACCATATTCATATTGTATTATGGTATAATAGATGTAAACAGTTTCAGTATTTTCTAATTCTCCATCACCAAATCTTAGGTTACTTCATCACTAAGAAACTAAGTTAAAAGACTATTACTTAATGACACATATTCCATATACATTTGAAGTAATTCAAATTATCTAATGAGTCTCGATAGTATATTTATTCACCATATTCATATTGTATTATGGTATAATACATGTAAACAGTTTCAGTTTTTCTAAGTCTCCATCACCAAATCTTAGGTTACTTCATCACTAAGAAACTAAGTTAAAAGACTATTACTTAATGACACATATTCCATATACATTTGAAGTAATTCAAATTATCTAATGAGTCTAGATAGTATATTTATCCACCATATTCATATTGTATTATGGTATAATATATGTAAATAGTTTCGGTATTTTCTAATTCTCCATCACCAAATCTTAGGTTACTTCATCACTAAGAAACTAAGTTAAAAGACTATTACTTAATGACATATATTCCATATACATTTGAAATAATTCAAATTATCTAATGAGTCTAGATAGTATATTTATCCACCATATTCATATTGTATTATGGTATAATAGATGTAAATAGTTTCGGTATTTTCTAATTCTCCATCACCAAATCTTAGGTTAGTTCATCACTAAGAAACTAAGTTAAAATACTATTACTCAATGACACATATTCCATATACATTTGAAATAATTCAAATTATCTAATGAGTCTCGATAGTATATTTATTCACCATATTCATATTGTATTATGGTATAATAGATGTAAATAGTTTCAGTATTTTCTAATTCTCCATCACCAAATCTTAGGTTACTTCATCACTAAGAAACTAAGTTAAAAGACTATTACTTAATGACACATATTCCATATACATTTGAAATAATTCAAGTTATCTAATGAGTCTCGATAGTATATTTATTCACCATATTCATATTGCATTATGGTATAATAGATGTAAACAGTTTCAGTATTTTCTAATTCTCCATCACCAAATCTTAGGTTACTTCATCACTAAGAAACTAAGTTAAAAGACTATTACTTAACGACACATATTCCATATACATTTGAAATAATTCAAATTATCTAATGAGTCTCGATAGTATATTTATTCACCATATTCATATTGCATTATGGTATAATAGATGTAAACAGTTTCAGTATTTTCTAATTCTCCATCATTAAATCTTAGGTTACTTCATCACTAAGAAACTAAGTTAAAAGACTATTACTTAATGACACATATTCCATATACATTTGGAATAATTCAAATTATCTAATGAGTCTCTATAGTATATTTATCCACCATATTCATATTGTATTATGGTATAATAGATGTAAACAGTTTCAGTATTTTCTAATTCTCCATCACCAAATCTTAGGTTACTTCATCACTAAGAAACTAAGTTAAAAGACTATTACTTAATGACACATATTCCATATACATTTGAAATAATTCAAGTTATCTAATGAGTCTCGATAGTATATTTATTCACCATATTCATATTGCATTATGGTATAATAGATGTAGACAGTTTCAGTATTTTCTAATTCTCCATCATTAAATCTTAGGTTACTTCATCACTAAGAAACTAAGTTAAAAGACTATTACTTAATGACACATATTCCATATACATTTGGAATAATTCAAATTATCTAATGAGTCTCTATAGTATATTTATCCACCATATTCATATTGTATTATGGTATAATAGATGTAAACAGTTTCAGTATTTTCTAATTCTCCATCACCAAATCTTAGGTTACTTCATCACTAAGAAACTAAGTTAAAAGACTATTACTTAATGACACATATTCCATATACATTTGAAATAATTCAAGTTATCTAATGAGTCTCGATAGTATATTTATTCACCATATTCATATTGCATTATGGTATAATAGATGTAAACAATTTCAGTATTTTCTAATTCTCCATCATTAAATCTTAGGTTACTTCATCACTAAGAAACTAAGTTAAAAGACTATTACTTAATGACACATATTCCATATACATTTGAAATAATTCAAATTATCTAATAAGTCTCGATAGTATATTTATCCACCATATTCATATTGCATTATTGTATAATAGATGTAAACAATTTCAGTATTTCTAATTCTCCATCACCAAATCTTAGGTTACTTCATCACTAAGAAACTAAGTTAAAAAACTATTATTTAATGACACATATTCCATATACATTTGAAATAATTCAAATTATCTAATGAGTCTCGATAGTACATTTACCCACCATATTCATATTGTATTATGGTATAATAGATGTAAACAGTTTCAGTATTTCTAATTATCCATCACCAAATCTTAGGTTACTTCATCATTAAGAAACTAAGTTAAAAGACTATTACTTAATGACACATATTCCATATACATTTGAAATAATTCAAATTATCTAATAAGTCTCGATAGTATATTTATTCACCATATTCATATTGTATTATGGTATAATAGATGTAAACAGTTTCAGTATTTTCTAATTCTCCATCACCAAATCTTAGGTTACTTCATCACTAAGAAACTAAGTTAAAAGACTATTACTTAATGACACATATTCCATATACATTTGAAGTAATTCAAATTATCTAATGAGTCTCGATAGTATATTTATTCACCATATCATATTGTATTATGGTATAATACATGTAAACAGTTTCAGTTTTTCTAAGTCTCCATCACCAAATCTTAGGTTACTTCATCACTAAGAAACTAAGTTAAAAGACTATTACTTAATGACACATATTCCATATACATTTGAAGTCATTCAAATTATCTAATGAGTCTAGATAGTATATTTATCCACCATATTCATATTGTATTATGGTATAATAGATGTAAATAGTTTCGGTATTTTCTAATTCTTTATCACCAAATCTTAGGTTACTTCATCACTAAGAAACTAAGTTAAAAGACTATTACTTAATGACATATATTCCATATACATTTGAAATAATTCAAATTATCTAATGAGTCTAGATAGTATATTTATCCACCATATTCATATTGTATTATGGTATAATAGATGTAAATAGTTTCGGTATTTTCTAATTCTCCATCACCAAATCTTAGGTTAGTTCATCACTAAGAAACTAAGTTAAAATACTATTACTCAATGACACATATTCCATATACATTTGAAATAATTCAAATTATCTAATGAGTCTCGATAGTATATTTATTCACCATATTCATATTGCATTATGGTATAATAGATGTAAACAGTTTCAGTATTTTCTAATTCTCCATCATTAAATCTTAGGTTACTTCATCACTAAGAAACTAAGTTAAAAGACTATTACTTAATGACACATATTCCATATACATTTGAAATAATTCAAATTATCTAATGAGTCTCTATAGTATATTTATCCACCATATTCATATTGTATTATGGTATAATAGATGTAAACAGTTTCAGTATTTCCTAATTCTCCATCACCAAATCTTAGGTTACTTCATCTCTAATAAACTAAGTTAAAAGACTATTACTTAATGACACATATTCCATATACATTTGAAATAATTCAAGTTATCTAATGAGTCTCGATAGTATATTTATTCACCATATTCATATTGCATTATGGTATAATAGATGTAAACTGTTTCAGTATTTTCTAATTCTCCATCATTAAATCTTAGGTTACTTCATCACTAAGAAACTAAGTTAAAAGACTATTACTTAATGACACATATTCCATATACATTTGAAATAATTCAAGTTATCTAATGAGTCTCGATAGTATATTTATTCACCATATTCATATTGCATTATGGTATAATAGATGTAAACTGTTTCAGTATTTTCTAATTCTCCATCATTAAATCTTAGGTTACTTCATCACTAAGAAACTAAGTTAAAAGACTATTACTTAATGACACATATTCCATATACATTTGAAGTCATTCAAATTATCTAATGAGTCTAGATAGTATATTTATCCACCATATTCATATTGTATTATGGTATAATAGATGTCAATAGTTTCGGTATTTTCTAATTCTCCATCACCAAATCTTAGGTTACTTCATCACTAAGAAACTAAGTTAAAAGACTATTACTTAATGACATATATTCCATATACATTTGAAATAATTCAAATTATCTAATGAGTCTAGATAGTATATTTATCCACCATATTCATATTGTATTATGGTATAATAGATGTAAATAGTTTCGGTATTTTCTAATTCTCCATCACCAAATCTTTGGTTAGTTCATCACTAAGAAACTAAGTTAAAATACTATTACTCAATGACACATATTCCATATACATTTGAAATAATTCAAATTATCTAATGAGTCTCGATAGTATATTTATTCACCATATTCATATTGTATTATGGTATAATAGATGTAAACAGTTTCAGTATTTTCTAATTCTCCATCACCAAATCTTAGGTTACTTCATCACTAAGAAACTAAGTTAAAAGACTATTACTTACTGACACATATTCCATATACATTTGAAATAATTCAAATTATCTAATGAGTCTCGATAGTATATTTATCCACCATATTCAAATTGTATTATGGTATAATAAATGTAAACAATTTCAGTATTTTCTAATTCTCCATCACCAAATCTTAGGTTACTTCATCACTAAGAAACTAAGTTAAAAGACTATTATTTAATGACACATATTCCATATACATTTGAAATAATTCAAATTATCTAATGAGTCTCGATAGTATATTTATTTACCATATTCATATTGCATTATGGTATAATAGATGTAAACAGTTTCAGTATTTTCTAATTCTCCATCATTAAATCTTAGGTTACTTCATCACTAAGAAACTAAGTTAAAAGACTATTACTTAATGACACATATTCCATATACATTTGAAATAATTCAAATTATCTAATGAGTCTCTATAGTATATTTATCCACCTTATTCATATTGTATTATGGTATAATAGATGTAAACAGTTTCAGTATTTTCTAATTCTCCATCACCAAATCTTAGGTTACTTCATCTCTAATAAACTAAGTTAAAAGACTATTACTTAATGACACATATTCCATATACATTTGAAATAATTCAAGTTATCTAATGAGTCTCGATAGTATATTTATTCACCATATTCATATTGCATTATGGTATAATAGATGTAAACTGTTTCAGTATTTTCTAATTCTCCATCATTAAATCTTAGGTTACTTCATCACTAAGAAACTAAGTTAAAAGACTATTACTTAATGACACATATTCCATATACATTTGAAATAATTCAAGTTATCTAATGAGTCTCGATAGTATATTTATTCACCATATTCATATTGCATTATGGTATAATAGATGTAAACTGTTTCAGTATTTTCTAATTCTCCATCATTAAATCTTAGGTTACTTCATCACTAAGAAACTAAGTTAAAAGACTATTACTTAATGACACATATTCCATATACATTTGAAGTCATTCAAATTATCTAATGAGTCTAGATAGTATATTTATCCACCATATTCATATTGTATTATGGTATAATAGATGTAAATAGTTTCGGTATTTTCTAATTCTCCATCACCAAATCTTAGGTTACTTCATCACTAAGAAACTAAGTTAAAAGACTATTACTTAATGACATATATTACATATACATTTGAAATCATTCAAATTATCTAATGAGTCTAGATAGTATATTTATCCACCATATTCATATTGTATTATGGTATAATAGATGTAAATAGTTTCGGTATTTTCTAATTCTCCATCACCAAATCTTAGGTTAGTTCATCACTAAGAAACTAAGTTAAAATACTATTACTCAATGACACATATTCCATATACATTTGAAATAATTCAAATTATCTAATGAGTCTCGATAGTATATTTATTCACCATATTCATATTGTATTATGGTATAATAGATGTAAACAGTTTCAGTATTTTCTAATTCTCCATCACCAAATCTTAGGTTACTTCATCACTGAGAAACTAAGTTAAAAGACTATTACTTACTGACACATATTCCATATACATTTGAAATAATTCAAATTATCTAATGAGTCTCGATAGTATATTTATCCACCATATTCAAATTGTATTATGGTATAATAAATGTAAACAATTTCAGTATTTTCTAATTCTCCATCACCAAATCTTAGGTTACTTCATCACTAAGAAACTAAGTTAAAAGACTATTATTTAATGACACATATTCCATATACATTTGAAATAATTCAAATTATCTAATGAGTCTCGATAGTATATTTATTTACCATATTCATATTGCATTATGGTATAATAGATGTAAACAGTTTCAGTATTTTCTAATTCTCCATCATTAAATCTTAGGTTACTTCATCACTAAGAAACTAAGTTAAAAGACTATTACTTAATGACACATATTCCATATACATTTGAAATAATTCAAATTATCTAATGAGTCTCTATAGTATATTTATCCACCATATTCATATTGTATTATGGTATAATAGATGTAAACAGTTTCAGTATTTTCTAATTCTCCATCACCAAATCTTAGGTTACTTCATCTCTAATAAACTAAGTTAAAAGACTATTACTTAATGACACATATTCCATATACATTTGAAATAATTCAAGTTATCTAATGAGTCTCGATAGTATATTTATTCACCATATTCATATTGCATTATGGTATAATAGATGTAAACTGTTTCAGTATTTTCTAATTCTCCATCATTAAATCTTAGGTTACTTCATCACTAAGAAACTAAGTTAAAAGACTATTACTTAATGACACATATTCCATATACATTTGAAATAATTCAAGTTATCTAATGAGTCTCGATAGTATATTTATTCACCATATTCATATTGCATTATGGTATAATAGATGTAAACTGTTTCAGTATTTTCTAATTCTCCATCATTAAATCTTAGGTTACTTCATCACTAAGAAACTAAGTTAAAAGACTATTACTTAATGACACATATTCCATATACATTTGAAGTCATTAAAATTATCTAATGAGTCTAAATAGTATATTTATCCACCATATTCATATTGTATTATGGTATAATAGATGTAAATAGTTTCGGTATTTTCTAATTCTCCATCACCAAATCTTAGGTTACTTCATCACTAAGAAACTAAGTTAAAAGACTATTACTTAATGACATATATTCCATATACATTTGAAATAATTCAAATTATCTAATGAGTCTAGATAGTATATTTATCCACCATATTCATATTGTATTATGGTATAATAGATGTAAATAGTTTCGGTATTTTCTAATTCTCCATCACCAAATCTTAGGTTAGTTCATCACTAAGAAACTAAGTTAAAATACTATTACTCAATGACACATATTCCATATACATTTGAAATAATTCAAATTATCTAATGAGTCTCGATAGTATATTTATTCACCATATTCATATTGTATTATGGTATAATAGATGTAAACAGTTTCAGTATTTTCTAATTCTCCATCACCAAATCTTAGGTTACTTCATCACTAAGAAACTAAGTTAAAAGACTATTACTTACTGACACATATTCCATATACATTTGAAATAATTCAAATTATCTAATGAGTCTCGATAGTATATTTATCCACCATATTCAAATTGTATTATGGTATAATAAATGTAAACAATTTCAGTATTTTCTAATTCTCCATCACCAAATCTTAGGTTACTTCATCACTAAGAAACTAAGTTAAAAGACTATTATTTAATGACACATATTCCATATACATTTGAAATAATTCAAATTATCTAATGAGTCTCGATAGTATATTTATTTACCATATTCATATTGCATTATGGTATAATAGATGTAAACAGTTTCAGTATTTTCTAATTCTCCATCATTAAATCTTAGGTTACTTCATCACTAAGAAACTAAGTTAAAAGACTATTACTTAATGACACATATTCCATATACATTTGAAATAATTCAAATTATCTAATGAGTCTCTATAGTATATTTATCCACCATATTCATATTGTATTATGGTATAATAGATGTAAACAGTTTCAGTATTTTCTAATTCTCCATCACCAAATCTTAGGTTACTTCATCTCTAATAAACTAAGTTAAAAGACTATTACTTAATGACACATATTCCATATACATTTGAAATAATTCAAGTTATCTAATGAGTCTCGATAGTATATTTATTCACCATATTCATATTGCATTATGGTATAATAGATGTAAACTGTTTCAGTATTTTCTAATTCTCCATCATTAAATCTTAGGTTACTTCATCACTAAGAAACTAAGTTAAAAGACTATTACTTAATGACACATATTCCATATACATTTGAAATAATTCAAATTATCTAATGAGTCTCGATAGTATATTTATTCACCATATTCATATTGTATTATGGTATAATAGATATAAACAGTTTCAGTATTTTCTAATTCTCCATCACCAAATTTTAGGTTACTTCTTCACCAAGAAACTAAGTTAAAAGACTATTACTTAATGACACATATTATATATACATTTGAAATAATTCAAATTATCTAATGAGTCTCGATAGTATATTTATCCACCATATTCATATTGCATTATGGTATAATAGATGCAAACAGTTTCAGTATTTTCTAATTCTCCATCACCAAATCTTAGGTTACTTCATCACTAAGAAACTAAGTTAAAAGACTATTACTTAATGACACATATTCCATATACATTTGAAATAATTCAAATTATCTAATGAGTCTCGATAGTATATTTATTCACCATATTCATATTGTATTATGGTATAATAGATATAAACAGTTTCAGTATTTTCTAATTCTCCATCACCAAATCTTAGGTTACTTCATCACTAAGAAACTAAGTTAAAAGACTATTACTTAATGACATATATTCCATATACATTTGAAATAATTCAAATTATCTAATGAGTCTAGATAGTATATTTATCCACCATATTCATATTGTATTACGGTATAATAGATGTAAACAGTTTCAATATTTCTAATTCTCCATCACCAAATCTTAGGTTACTTCATCACTAAGAAACTAAGTTAAAAGACTATTACTTAATGACACATATTCCATATACATTTGAAATAATTCAAATTATCTAATGAGTCTAGATAGTATATTTATTCACCATATTCATATTGTATTTTGGTATAATAGATGTAAACAATTTCAGTATTTTCCTTCTTTTCCATCACCAAATTTTAGGTTACTTCTTCACCAAGAAACTAAGTTAAAAGACTATTACTTAATGACACATATTATATATACATTTGAAATAATTCAAATTATCTAATGAGTCTCGATAGTATATTTATCCACCATATTCATATTGCATTATGGTATAATAGATGTAAACAGTTTCAGTATTTTCTAATTCTCCATCACCAAATCTTAGGTTACTTCATCACTAAGAAACTAAGTTAAAAGACTATTACTTAATGACACATATTCCATATACATTTGAAATAATTCAAATTATCTAATGAGTCTCGATAGTATATTTATTCACCATATTCATATTGTATTATGGTATAATAGATGTAAACTGTTTCAATATTTTCTAATTCTCCATCACCAAATCTTAGGTTACTTCATCACTAAGAAACTAAGTTAAAAGACTATTACTTAATGACACATATTCCATATACATTTGAAGTAATTCAAATTATCTAATGAGTCTCGATAGTATATTTATCCACCATATTCATATTGTATTATGGTATAATAAATGTAAACAATTTCAGTATTTTCTAATTCTCCATCACCAAATATTAGGTTACTTCTTCACTAAGAAACTAAGTTAAAAGACTATTACTTAATGACACATATTCCATATACATTTGAAATAATTCAAATTATCTAATGAGTCTCAATAGTATATTTATTCACCATATTCATATTGCATTATGGTATAATAGATGTAAACAGTTTCAGTATTTTCTAATTCTCCATCATTAAATCTTAGGTTACTTCATCACTAAGAAAATAAGATAAAAGACTATTACTTAATGACACATATTCCATATACATTTGAAATAATTCAAATTACCTAATGAGTCTCTATAGTATATTTATCCACCATATTCATATTGTATTATGGTATAATAGATGTAAACAGTTTCAGTATTTTCTAATTCTCCATCACCAAATCTTAGGTTACTTCATCACTAAGAAACTAAGTTAAAAGACTATTACTTAATGACACATATTCCATATACATTTGAAATAATTCAAATTATATAATGAGTCTCGATAGTATATTTATTCACCATATTCATATTGCATTATGGTATAATAGATGTAAACAGTTTCAATATTTTCTAATTCTCCATCATTAAATCTTAGGTTACTTCATCACTAAGAAACTAAGTTAAAAGACTATTACTTAATGACACAAATTCCATATACATTTTGAAATAATTCAAATTATCTAATGAGTCTCGATAGTATATTTATCCACCATATTCATATTGCATTATGGTATAATAGATGTAAACAGTTTCAGTATTTCTAATTCTCCATCACCAAATCTTAGGTTACTTCATCACTAAGAAACTAAGTTAAAAGACTATTACTTAATGACACATATTCCATATACATTTGAAATAATTCAAATTATCTAATGAGTCTCGATAGTATATTTACCCACCATATTCATATTGTATTATGGTATAATAGATGTAAACAGTTTCATTATTTCTAATTCTCCATCACCAAATCTTAGGTTACTTCCTCATTAAGAAACTAAGTTAAAAGACTATTACTTAAGGACACATATTCCATATACATTTGAAATAATTCAAATTATCTAATGAGTCTAGATAGTATATTTATTCACCATATTCATATTGTATTATGGTATAATACATGTAAACAGTTTCAGTATTTTCTAATTCTCCATCACCAAATCTTAGGTTACTTCATCACTAAGAAACTAAGTTAAAAGACTATTACTTAATGACACATATTCCATATACATTTGAAATAATTCAAATTATCTAATGAGTCTCGATAGTATATTTATTCACCATATTCATATTGTATTATGGTATAATAGATGTAAACTGTTTCAATATTTTCTAATTCTCCATCACCAAATCTTAGGTTACTTCATCACTAAGAAACTAAGTTAAAAGACTATTACTTAATGACACATATTCCATATACATTTGAAGTAATTCAAATTATCTAATGAGTCTCGATAGTATATTTATCCACCATATTCATATTGTATTATGGTATAATAAATGTAAACAATTTCAGTATTTTCTAATTCTCCATCACCAAATATTAGGTTACTTCTTCACTAAGAAACTAAGTTAAAAGACTATTACTTAATGACACATATTCCATATACATTTGAAATAATTCAAATTATCTAATGAGTCTCAATAGTATATTTATTCACCATATTCATATTGCATTATGGTATAATAGATGTAAACAGTTTCAGTATTTTCTAATTCTCCATCATTAAATCTTAGGTTACTTCATCACTAAGAAAATAAGATAAAAGACTATTACTTAATGACACATATTCCATATACATTTGAAATAATTCAAATTACCTAATGAGTCTCTATAGTATATTTATCCACCATATTCATATTGTATTATGGTATAATAGATGTAAACAGTTTCAGTATTTTCTAATTCTCCATCACCAAATCTTAGGTTACTTCATCACTAAGAAACTAAGTTAAAAGACTATTACTTAATGACACATATTCCATATACATTTGAAATAATTCAAATTATATAATGAGTCTCGATAGTATATTTATTCACCATATTCATATTGCATTATGGTATAATAGATGTAAACAGTTTCAGTATTTTCTAATTCTCCATCATTAAATCTTAGGTTACTTCATCACTAAGAAACTAAGTTAAAAGACTATTACTTAATGACACAAATTCCATATACATTTTGAAATAATTCAAATTATCTAATCAGTCTCGATAGTATATTTATCCACCATATTCATATTGCATTATGGTATAATAGATGTAAACAGTTTCAGTATTTCTAATTCTCCATCACCAAATCTTAGGTTACTTCATCACTAAGAAACTAAGTTAAAAGACTATTACTTAATGACACATATTCCATATACATTTGAAATAATTCAAATTATCTAATGAGTCTCGATAGTATATTTACCCACCATATTCATATTGTATTATGGTATAATAGATGTAAACAGTTTCATTATTTCTAATTCTCCATCACCAAATCTTAGGTTACTTCCTCATTAAGAAACTAAGTTAAAAGACTATTACTTAAGGACACATATTCCATATACATTTGAAATAATTCAAATTATCTAATGAGTCTAGATAGTATATTTATTCACCATATTCATATTGTATTATGGTATAATACATGTAAACAGTTTCAGTATTTTCTAATTCTCCATCACCAAATCTTAGGTTACTTCATCACTAAGAAACTAAGTTAAAAGACTATTACTTAATGACACATATTCCATATACATTTGAAATAATTCAAATTATCTAATGAGTCTCGATAGTATATTTATTCACCATATTCATATTGTATTTATGGTATAATAGATGTAAACTGTTTCAATATTTTTCTAATTCTCCATCACCAAATCTTAGGTTACTTCATCACTAAGAAACTAAGTTAAAAGACTATTACTTAATGACACATATTCCATATACATTTGAAGTAATTCAAATTATCTAATGAGTCTCGATAGTATATTTATCCACCATATTCATATTGTATTATGGTATAATAAATGTAAACAATTTCAGTATTTTCTAATTCTCCATCACCAAATATTAGGTTACTTCTTCACTAAGAAACTAAGTTAAAAGACTATTACTTAATGACACATATTCCATATACATTTGAAATAATTCAAATTATCTAATGAGTCTCAATAGTATATTTTATTCACCATATTCATATTGCATTATGGTATAATAGATGTAAACAGTTTCAGTATTTTCTAATTCTCCATCATTAAATCTTAGGTTACTTCATCACTAAGAAAATAAGATAAAAGACTATTACTTAATGACACATATTCCATATACATTTGAAATAATTCAAATTACCTAATGAGTCTCTATAGTATATTTATCCACCATATTCATATTGTATTATGGTATAATAGATGGTAAACAGTTTCAGTATTTTCTAATTCTCCATCACCAAATCTTAGGTTACTTCATCACTAAGAAACTAAGTTAAAAGACTATTACTTAATGACACATATTCCATATACATTTGAAATAATTCAAATTATATAATGAGTCTCGATAGTATATTTATTCACCATATTCATATTGCATTATGGTATAATAGATGTAAACAGTTTCAGTATTTTCTAATTCTCCATCATTAAATCTTAGGTTACTTCATCACTAAGAAACTAAGTTAAAAGACTATTACTTAATGACACAAATTCCATATACATTTTGAAATAATTCAAATTATCTAATCAGTCTCGATAGTATATTTATCCACCATATTCATATTGCATTATGGTATAATAGATGTAAACAGTTTCAGTATTTTCTAATTCTCCATCACCAAATCTTAGGTTACTTCATCACTAAGAAACTAAGTTAAAAGACTATTACTTAATGACACATATTCCATATACATTTGAAATAATTCAAATTATCTAATGAGTCTCGATAGTATATTTACCCACCATATTCATATTGTATTATGGTATAATAGATGTAAACAGTTTCATTATTTCTAATTCTCCATCACCAAATCTTAGGTTACTTCCTCATTAAGAAACTAAGTTAAAAGACTATTACTTAAGGACACATATTCCATATACATTTGAAATAATTCAAATTATCTAATGAGTCTAGATAGTATATTTATTCACCATATTCTATATTGTATTATGGTATAATACATGTAAACAGTTTCAGTATTTTCTAATTCTCCATCACCAAATCTTAGGTTACTTCATCACTAAGAAACTAAGTTAAAAGACTATTACTTAATGACACATATTCCATATACATTTGAAATAATTCAAATTATCTAATGAGTCTCGATAGTATATTTATTCACCATATTCATATTGTATTATGGTATAATAGATGTAAACTGTTTCAATATTTTCTATTTCTCCATCACCAAATCTTAGGTTACTTCATCATTCTAAGAAACTAAGTTAAAAGACTATTACTTAATGACACATATTCCATATACATTTGAAGTAATTCAAATTATCTAATGAGTCTCGATAGTATATTTATCCACCATATTCATATTGTATTATGGTATAATAAATGTAAACAATTTCAGTATTTTCTAATTCTCCATCACCAAATATTAGGTTACTTCTTCACTAAGAAACTAAGTTAAAAGACTATTACTTAATGACACATATTCCATATACATTTGAAATAATTCAAATTAACTAATGAGTCTCAATAGTATATTTATTCACCATATTCATATTGCATTATGGTATAATAGATGTAAACAGTTTTCAGTATTTTCTAATTCTCCATCATTAAATCTTAGGTTACTTCATCACTAAGAAAAATAAGATAAAAGACTATTACTTAGATGACACATATTCCATATACATTTGAAATAATTCAAATTACCTAATGAGTCTCTATAGTATATTTATCCACCATATTCATATTGTATTATGGTATAATAGATGTAAACAGTTTCAGTATTTTCTAATTCTCCATCACCAAATCTTAGGTTACTTCATCACTAAGAAACTAAGTTAAAAGACTATTACTTAATGACACATATTCCATATACATTTGAAATAATTCAAATTATATAATGAGTCTCGATAGTATATTTATTCACCATATTCATATTGCATTATGGTATAATAGATGTAAACAGTTTCAGTATTTTCTAATTCTCCATCATTAAATCTTAGGTTACTTCATCACTAAGAAACTAAGTTAAAAGACTATTACTTAATGACACAAATTCCATATACATTTTGAAATAATTCAAATTATCTAATGAGTCTCGATAGTATATTTATCCACCATATTCATATTGCATTATGGTATAATAGATGTAAACAGTTTCAGTATTTCTAATTCTCCATCACCAAATCTTAGGTTACTTCATCACTAAGAAACTAAGTTAAAAGACTATTACTTAATGACACATATTCCATATACATTTGAAATAATTCAAATTATCTAATGAGTCTCGATAGTATATTTACCCACCATATTTCATATTGTATTATGGTATAATAGATGTAAACAGTTTCATTATTTCTAATTCTCCATCACCAAATCTTAGGTTACTTCCTCATTAAGAAACTAAGTTAAAAGACTATTACTTAAGGACACATATTCCATATACATTTGAAATAATTCAAATTATCTAATGAGTCTAGATAGTATATTTATTCACCATATTCATATTGTATTATGGTATAATACATGTAAACAGTTTCAGTATTTTCTAATTCTCCATCACCAAATCTTAGGTTACTTCATCACTAAGAAACTAAGTTAAAAGACTATTACTTAATGACACATATTCCATATACATTTTAAATAACTCAAATTATCTAATGAGTCTCGATAGTATATTTATTCACCATATTCATATTGTATATATGGTATAACACATGTAAACAGTTTCAGTATTTTCTAATTCTCCATCACCAAATCATAGGTTACTTCATCACTAAGAAACTAAGTTAAAAGACTATTACTTAATGACACATATTCCATATACATTTGAAATAATTCAAATTATCTAATGTTGTCTCGAAAGTATATTTACCCACCATATTCATATTGTATTATGGTATAATAGATGTAAACAATTTTAGTATTTTCTAATTCTCCATCACCAATCTAGGTTACTTCTATCACTAAGAAACTAAGTTAAAAGACTATTACTTAATGAGCACATATTCCATATACATTTGAAATAATTCAAATTATCTAATGAGTCTCGATAGTATATTTATCCACCATATTCATATTGTATTATGGTATAATAGATGTAAACAGTTTCAGTATTTTCTAATTCTCCATCACCAAATTTTAGGTTACTTCATCACTAAGAAACTAAGTTAAAAGACTATTACTTAATGACACATATTCCTATATACATTTGAAGTAATTCAAATTATCTAATGAGTCTCGATAGTATATTTACCCACCATATTCATATTGTATTATGGTATAATAGATGTAAACAGTTTCAATATTTCTAATTCTCCATCACCAAATCTTAGGTTACTTCATCACTAAGAAACTAAGTTAAAAGACTATTACTGAATGACACATATTCCATATACATTTGAAATAATTCAAATTATCTAATGAGTCTCGATAGTATATTTATTCACCATATTCATATTGTTTTTTGGTATAATAGATGTAAACAATTTCAGTATTTTCCTTCTTTTCCATCACCAAATTTTAGGTTACTTCTTCACCAAGAAACTAAGTTAAATGACTATTACATAATGACACATATTATATATACATTTGAAATAATTCAAATTATCTAATGAGTCTCGATAGTATATTTATCCACCATATTCATATTTCATTATGGTATAATAGATGTAAACAGTTTCAGTATTTTCTAATTCTCCATCACCAAATCTTAGGTTACTTCATCACTAAGAAACTAAGTTAAAAGACTATTACTTAATGACACATATTTCCATATACATTTGAAATAATTCAAATTATCTAATGAGTCTCGATAGTATATTTATTCACCATATTCATATTGTATTATGGTATAATAGATATAAACAGTTTCAGTATTTTCTAATTCTCCATCACCAAATCTTAGGTTACTTCATCACTAAGAAACTAAGTTAAAAGACTATTACTTAATGACATATATTCCATATACATTTGAAATAATTCAAATTATCTAATGAGTCTAGATAGTATATTTATCCACCATATTCATATTGTGTTATGGTATAATAGATGTAAATAGTTTCGGTATTTTCTAATTCTCCATCACCAAATCTTAGGTTACTTCATCACTAAGAAACTAAGTTTAAAAGACTATTACTTAATGACACATATTCCATATACATTTGAAATATTCAAATTATATAATGAGTCTCGATAGTATATTTATTCACCATATTCATATTGCATTATGGTATAATAGATGTAAACAGTTTCAGTATTTTCTAATTCTCCATCATTAAATCTTAGGTTACTTCATCACTAAGAAAATAAGTTAAAGACTATTACTTAATGACACATATTCCATATACATTTGAAATAATTCAAATTACCTAATGAGTCTCTATAGTATATTTATCCACCATATTCATATTGTATTATGGTATAATAGATGTAAACAGTTTCAGTATTTTCTAATTCTCCATCACCAAATCTTAGGTTACTTCATCACTAAGAAACTAAGTTAAAAGACTATTACTTAATGACACATATTCCATATACATTTGAAATAATTCAAATTATCTAATGAGTCCTCTATAGTATATTTATCCACCATATTCATATTGTATTATGGTATAATAGATGTAAACATGTTTCAGTATTTTCTAATTCTCCATCACCAAATTTTAGGTTACTTCATCACTAAGAAACTAAGTTAAAAGACTATTACTTAATGACACATATTCCATATACATTTGAAGTAATTCAAATTATCTAATGAGTCTCGATAGTATATTTACCCACCATATTCATATTGTATTATGGTATAATAGATGTAAACAGTTTCAGTATTTCTAATTCTCCATCACCAAATCTTAGGTTACTTCATCACTAAGAAACTAAGTTAAAAGGACTATTACTTAATGACACATATTCCATATACATTTGAAATAATTCAAATTATATAATGAGTCTCGATAGTATATTATTCACCATATTCATATTGCATTATGGTATAATAGATGTAAACAGTTTCAGTATTTTCCTAATTCTCCATCATTAAATCTTAGGATACTTCAATCACTAAGAAAACTAAGTTAAAAAAACTATTACTTAATGACACATATTCCATATACATTTGAAATAATTCAAATTATCTAATGAGTCTCGATAGTATATTTACCCACCATATTCATATTGTATTATGGTATAATAGATGTAAACAGTTTCAGTATTTTCTAATTCTCCATCATTAAATTCTTAGGTTACTTCATCACTAAGAAAATAAGTTAAAAGACTATTACTTAATGACACATATTCCATATACATTTTGAAATAATTCAAATTACCTAATGAATCTCTATAGTATATTTATCCACCATATTCATATTGTATTATGGTATAATAGATGTAAACAGTTTCAGTATTTTCTAATTCTCCATCACCAAATCTTAGGTTACTTCATCACTAAGAAACTAAGTTAAAAGACTATTACTTAATGACACATATTCCATATACATTTGAAATAATTCAAATTATATAATGAGTCTCGATAGTATATTTATTCACCATATTCATATGGCATTATGGTATAATAGATTGTAAACAAGTTTCAGTATTTTCTAAGTCTCCGTCATTAAATCTTAGGTTACTTCATCACTAAGAAACTAAGTTAAAAGACTATTACTTAATGACACATATTCCATATACATTTTGAAATAATTCAGATTATCTAATGAGTCTCGATAGTATATTTATCCACCATATTCATATTGCATTATGGTATAATAGATGTAAACAGTTTCAGTATTTCTAATTCTCCATCACCAAATCTAGGTTACTTCATCACTAAGAAACTAAGTTAAAAGGACTATTACTTATTGACACATATTCCATATACATTTGAAATAAATCAAATTATATAATGAGTCTCGATAGTATTATTTATTCATCATATTCATATTGCATTATGGTATAATAGATGTAAACAGTTTCAGTATTTTCTAATTCTCCATCATTAAATCTTAGGTTACTTCATCACTAAGAAACTAAGTTAAAAAACTATTACTTAATGACACATATTCCATATACATTTGAAATAATTCAAATTATCTAATGAGTCTCGATAGTATATTTACCCACCATATCATATTGTATTATGGTATAATAGATGTAAACAATTTCAGTATTTCTAATTTCTCCATCACCAAATCTTAGGTTACTTCCTCATTAAGAAACTAAGTTAAAAGACTATTACTTAAGGGACACATATTCCATATACATTTGAAATAATTCAAATTATCTAATGAGTTCTTGATAGTATATTTATTCACCATATTCATATTTGTATTATGGTATAATACATGTAAACAGTTTCAGTATTTTCTAATTCTCCATCACCAAATCTTAGGTTACTTCATCACTAGAGAAACTAAGTTAAAAGACTATTACTTAATGACACATATTCCATATACATTTGAAATAACTCAAATTTATCTAATGAGTCTCGATAGTATATTTATTCACCATATTCATATTGTATTATGGTATACACATGTAAACAGTTTCAGTATTTTCTAATTCTCCATCACCAAATCTTAGGTTACTTCATCACAAAGAAACTAAGTTAAAAGACTATTACTTAATGACACATATTCCATATACATTTGAAATAATTCAAATTATCTAATGTGTCTCGAAAGTATATTTACCACCATATTCATATTGTATTATGGTATAATAGATGTAAACAATTTCAGTATTTTCTAATTCTCCATCACCAAATCTTAGGTTACTTCATCACTAAGAAACTAAGTTAAAGACTATTACTTAATGACACATATTCCATATACATTTGAAATAATTCAAATTATCTAATGAGTCTCTATAGTATATTTATCCACCATATTCATATGGTATTATGGTATAATAGATGTAAACAGTTTCAGTATTTTTCTAATTCTCCATCACCAAATTTTAGGTTACTTCATCACTAAGAAACTAAGTTAAAAGACTATTACTTAATGACACATATTCCATATACATTTGAAGTACTTCAAATTATCTATGAGTCTCGATAGTATATTTATTCACCATATTCATATTGTATTATCGGTATAATACATGTAAACAGTTTCAGTATTTTCTAAGTCTCCATCACCAAATCTTAGGTTACTTCATCACTAAGTAAACTAACGTTAAAAAACTATTACTTAATGACACATATTCCAAAATACATTTTGAAATAATTCAAATTATCTAATGAGTCGTCGATTAGTATATTTACCCACCATATTCATATATGTATTATGGTATAATAGATGTAAACAGTTTCAATATTTCTAATTCTCCATCACCAAATCTTAGGTTACTTCATCACTAAGAAAACTAAGTTAAAAGACTATTACTTAATGACACATATTCCATATACATTTGAAATAATTCAAATTATCTAATGAGTCTCGATAGTATATTTACTCACCATATTCATATTGTTTTTTGGTATAATAGATGTAAACAATTTCAGTATTTTTTCCTTCTTTTCCATCACCAAATTTTAGGTTACTTCTTCACCAAGAAACTAAGTTAAAAGACTATTACATAATGACACATATTATATATACATTTGAAATAATTCAAATTATCTAATGAGTCTCGATAGTAATATTTAATCCACCATATTCTTATTTCATTATGGTATAATAGATGTAAACAGTTTCAGTATTTTCTAATTCTCCATCACCAAATCTTAGTTACTTCATCACTAAGAAACTTAAGTTAAAAGACTATTACTTAATGACACATATTCCATATACATTTGAAATAATTCAAATTATCTAATGTAGTCTCGATAGTATATTTATCCACCATATTCATTTGTGTTATGGTATAATAGATGTTAAAT
>CATIWC010003746.1:0-35313 GCA_948472305.1 Vicia faba
TTAAATTTATTCTCACTTAAAATTTCATTAGATTTTGTTCAAACTTATGATTACTTCATATTTCATCATATTTTCTTCAAATTTATGTTTAAGTCGGATTTAATCATATTTTCTTAAGATTTACATTCTCTTCAAATTTCATCAGATTTTAATCAAATTCATCATAGTTTCTTCAAATTTATGTTCACTTCAAATTTCATTAATTTTTCTTCAAATTTCATCTAATATCCTACAAATTTTAGTTTACATCAAATTTCATCAGTTTTTTTTATTTCATCCGATTTTCTTCAGATTTATATTGACCTCAAATTTCATGAGTTTTTCATCAGATTTTTGTTCACTCCAAATTTCGTCAGACTTTGTTCAGATTTAATCAGATTTTCAGATTTAGGTTCCACTCAATTTCTTCAAATTTCATCCAATTTTCTTTTGATTTTCAATACATTTATGTTCACTTCATAATTAATCAGATTTCACCATATTTTTATGGACTTATGTATTTACTTCAAGGTTCATAAGATGTTCTTCTGATTTTGGTTTATATCAAAATTCATCAAATTTACTTAAGATTTCATCATTTTTCATCAGATTTTCTGGAGATTTATATTTGCTTCAAATTTCATCAGTTTTTTTATTTCATCATATTTTCTTTAAATTTATTCTCACTTAAAATTTCATCAGATTTTCTTCAGACTTTTGATTACTTCATATTTCATCATATTTTCTTCAGATTTATGTTTAAGTCAGATTTAATCATATTTTCTTAAGATTTACATTCTCTTCAAAGTTCATCAGATTTTAATCAAATTCATCATAGTTTCTTCAAATTTATGTTCACTTCAAATTTCATTAATTTTTCTTCAAATTTCATCTAATATCCTACAAATTTTATTTTACATCAAATTTCATCAGTTTTTTTTATTTCATCCGATTTTCTTCAGATTTATATGGACCTCAAATTTCATGAGTTTTTCATCAGATTTTTGTTCACTTCAAATTTCGTCAGACTTTGTTCAGATTTAATCAGATTTTCAGATTTAGGTTCCACTCAATTTCTTCAAATTTCATCCAATTTTCTTTTGATTTTCAATACATTTATGTTCACTTCATAATTAATCAGATTTCACCATATTTTTATGGACTTATGTATTTACTTCAAGGTTCATAAGATGTTCTTCTGATTTTGGTTTATATCAAAATTCATCAAATTTACTTAAGATTTCATCATTTTTCATCAGATTTTCTGGAGATTTATATTTGCTTCAAATTTCATCAGTTTTTTTATTTCATCATATTTTCTTTAAATTTATTCTCACTTAAAATTTCATCATATTTCTTCAGACTTTTGATTACTTCATATTTCATCATATTTTCTTCAGATTTATGTTTAAGTCAGATTTAATCATATTTTCTTAAGATTTACATTCTCTTCAAAGTTCATCAGATTTTAATCAAATTCATCATAGTTTCTTCAAATTTATGTTCACTTCAAATTTCATTAATTTTTCTTCAAATTTCATCTAATATCCTACAAATTTTATTTTACATCAAATTTCATCAGTTTTTTTTATTTCATCCGATTTTCTTCAGATTTATATGGACCTCAAATTTCATGAGTTTTTCATCAGATTTTTGTTCACTTCAAATTTCGTCAGACTTTGTTCAGATTTAATCAGATTTTCAGATTTAGGTTCCACTTAATTTCTTCAAATTTCATCCAATTTTCTTTTGATTTTCAATACATTTATGCTCACTTCATAATTAATCAAATTTCACCATATTTTTTATGGACTTATGTATTTACTTCAAGGTTCATAAGATGTTCTTCAGATTTTGGTTTATATCAAAATTCATCAAATTTACTTAAGATTTCATCATTTTTCATCAGATTTTCTTTAGAATTATATTTGCTTCAAATTTCATCAGTTTTTTTATTTTATCATATTTTCTTTAAATTTATTCTCACTTAAGATTTCATCAGATTTTCTTCAGACTTATGATTACTTCATATTTCATCATATTTTCTTAATATTTATGTTTAAGTCAGATTTAATCATATTTTCTTAAGATTTACATTCTCTTCATATTTCATCAGATTTTAATCAAATTCATCATAGTTTGTTCAAATTTATGTTCACTTCAAATTTCATTAATTTTTCTTCAAATTTCATCTCATATCCTATAAATTTTAGTTTTCATCAAATTTCATCAGTTTTTTATTATTTCATCCGATTTTCTTCAGATTTATATGGACCTCAAATTTCATGAGTTTTTCATCAGATTTTCAGGAGATTTACATTTGCTTCAAATTTCATCAGTTTTTTTATTTCATCATATTTTATTTAAATTTATTCTCACTTAAAATTTCATTAGATTTTGTTCAAACTTATGATTACTTCATATTTCATCATATTTTCTTCAAATTTATGTTTAAGTCGGATTTAATCATATTTTCTTAAGATTTACATTCTCTTCAAATTTCATCAGATTTTAATCAAATTCATCATAGTTTCTTCAAATTTATGTTCACTTCAAATTTCATTAATTTTTCTTCAAATTTCATCTAATATCCTACAAATTTTAGTTTACATCAAATTTCATCAGTTTTTTTTATTTCATCAGATTTTCTTCAGATTTATATTGACCTCAAATTTCATGAGTTTTTCATCAGATTTTTGTTCACTCCAAATTTCGTCAGACTTTGTTCAGATTTAATCAGATTTTCAGATTTAGGTTCCACTCAATTTCTTCAAATTTCATCCAATTTTCTTTTGATTTTCAATACATTTATGTTCACTTCATAATTAATCAGATTTCACCATATTTTTATGGACTTATGTATTTACTTCAAGGTTCATAAGATGTTCTTCTGATTTTGGTTTATATCAAAATTCATCAAATTTACTAAAGATTTCATCATTTTTCATCAGATTTTCTGGAGATTTATATTTGCTTCAAATTTCATCAGTTTTTTTATTTCATCATATTTTCTTTAAATTTATTCTCACTTAAAATTTCATCAGATTTTCTTCAGACTTTTGATTACTTCATATTTCATCATATTTTCTTCAGATTTATGTTTAAGTCAGATTTAATCATATTTTCTTAAGATTTACATTCTCTTCAAAGTTCATCAGATTTTAATCAAATTCATCATAGTTTCTTCAAATTTATGTTCACTTCAAATTTCATTAATTTTTCTTCAAATTTCATCTAATATCCTACAAATTTTATTTTACATCAAATTTCATCAGTTTTTTTTATTTCATCCGATTTTCTTCAGATTTATATGGACCTCAAATTTCATGAGTTTTTCATCAGATTTTTGTTCACTTCAAATTTCGTCAGACTTTGTTCAGATTTAATCAGATTTTCAGATTTAGGTTCCACTTAATTTCTTCAAATTTCATCCAATTTTCTTTTGATTTTCAATACATTTATGCTCACTTCATAATTAATCAAATTTCACCATATTTTTATGGACTTATGTATTTACTTCAAGGTTCATAAGATGTTCTTCAGATTTTGGTTTATATCAAAATTCATCAAATTTACTTAAGATTTCATCATTTTTCATCAGATTTTCTTTAGAATTATATTTGCTTCAAATTTCATCAGTTTTTTTATTTTATCATATTTTCTTTAAATTTATTCTCACTTAAGATTTCATCAGATTTTCTTCAGACTTATGATTACTTCATATTTCATCATATTTTCTTAATATTTATGTTTAAGTCAGATTTAATCATATTTTCTTAAGATTTACATTCTCTTCGTATTTCATCAGATTTTAATCAAATTCATCATAGTTTGTTCAAATTTATGTTCACTTCAAATTTCATTAATTTTTCTTCAAATTTCATCTCATATCCTATAAATTTTAGTTTTCATCAAATTTCATCAGTTTTTTATTATTTCATCCGATTTTCTTCAGATTTATATGGACCTCAAATTTCATGAGTTTTTCATCAGATTTTCAGGAGATTTACATTTGCTTCAAATTTCATCAGTTTTTTTATTTCATCATATTTTATTTAAATTTATTCTCACTTAAAATTTCATTAGATTTTGTTCAAACTTATGATTACTTCATATTTCTCATATTTTCTTCAAATTTATGTTTAAGTCGGATTTAATCATATTTTCTTAAGATTTACATTCTCTTCAAATTTCATAAGATTTTAATCAAATTCATCATAGTTTCTTCAAATTTATGTTCACTTCAAATTTCATTAATTTTTCTTCAAATTTCATCTAATATCCTACAAATTTTAGTTTACATCAAATTTCATCAGTTTTTTTTATTTCATCCGATTTTCTTCAGATTTATATTGACCTCAAATTTCATGAGTTTTTCATCAGATTTTTGTTCACTTCAAATTTCGTCAGACTTTGTTCAGATTTAATCAGATTTTCAGATTTAGGTTCCACTCAATTTCTTCAAATTTCATCCAATTTTCTTTTGATTTTCAATACATTTATGTTCACTTCATAATTAATCAGATTTCACCATATTTTTATGGACTTATGTATTTACTTCAAGGTTCATAAGATGTTCTTCTGATTTTGGTTTATATCAAAATTCATCAAATTTACTTAAGATTTCATCATTTTTCATCAGATTTTCTGGAGATTTATATTTGCTTCAAATTTCATCAGTTTTTTTATTTCATCATATTTTCTTTAAATTTATTCTCACTTAAAATTTCATCAGATTTTCTTCAGACTTTTGATTACTTCATATTTCATCATATTTTCTTCAGATTTATGTTTAAGTCAGATTTAATCATATTTTCTTAAGATTTACATTCTCTTCAAAGTTCATCAGATTTTAATCAAATTCATCATAGTTTCTTCAAATTTATGTTCACTTCAAATTTCATTAATTTTTCTTCAAATTTCATTTAATATCCTACAAATTTTATTTTACATCAAATTTCATCAGTTTTTTTTATTTCATCCGATTTTCTTCAGATTTATATGGACCTCAAATTTCATGAGTTTTTTCATCAGATTTTTGTTCACTTCAAATTTCGTCAGACTTTGTTCAGATTTAATCAGATTTTCAGATTTAGGTTCCACTCAATTTCTTCAAATTTCATCCAATTTTCTTTTGATTTTCAATACATTTATGTTCACTTCATAATTAATCAGATTTCACCATATTTTTATGGACTTATGTATTTACTTCAAGGTTCATAAGATGTTCTTCTGATTTTGGTTTATATCAAAATTCATCAAATTTACTTAAGATTTCATCATTTTTCATCAGATTTTCTGGAGATTTATATTTGCTTCAAATTTCATCAGTTTTTTTATTTCATCATATTTTCTTTAAATTTATTCTCACTTAAAATTTCATCAGATTTTCTTCAGACTTTTGATTACTTCATATTTCATCATATTTTCTTCAGATTTATGTTTAAGTCAGATTTAATCATATTTTCTTAAGATTTACATTCTCTTCAAAGTTCATCAGATTTTAATCAAATTCATCATAGTTTCTTCAAATTTATGTTCACTTCAAATTTCATTAATTTTTCTTCAAATTTCATCTAATATCCTACAAATTTTATTTTACATCAAATTTCATCAGTTTTTTTTATTTCATCCGATTTTCTTCAGATTTATATGGACCTCAAATTTCATGAGTTTTTCATCAGATTTTTGTTCACTTCAAATTTCGTCAGACTTTGTTCAGATTTAATCAGATTTTCAGATTTAGGTTCCACTTAATTTCTTCAAATTTCATCCAATTTTCTTTTGATTTTCAATACATTTATGCTCACTTCATAATTAATCAAATTTCACCATATTTTTATGGACTTATGTATTTACTTCAAGGTTCATAAGATGTTCTTCAGATTTTGGTTTATATCAAAATTCATCAAATTTACTTAAGATTTCATCATTTTTCATCAGATTTTCTTTAGAATTATATTTGCTTCAAATTTCATCAGTTTTTTTATTTTATCATATTTTCTTTAAATTTATTCTCACTTAAGATTTCATCAGATTTTCTTCAGACTTATGATTACTTCATATTTCATCATATTTTCTTAATATTTATGTTTAAGTCAGATTTAATCATATTTTCTTAAGATTTACATTCTCTTCATATTTCATCAGATTTTAATAAAATTCATCATAGTTTGTTCAAATTTATGTTCACTTCAAATTTCATTAATTTTTCTTCAAATTTCATCTCATATCCTATAAATTTTAGTTTTCATCAAATTTCATCAGTTTTTTATTATTTCATCCGATTTTCTTCAGATTTATATGGACCTCAAATTTCATGAGTTTTTCATCAGATTTTTGTTCACTTCAAATTTCGTCAGACTTTGTTCAGATTTAATCAGATTTTCAGATTTAGGTTCCACTCAATTTCTTCAAATTTCATCCAATTTTCTTTTGATTTTCAATACATTTATGTTCACTTCATAATTAATCAGATTTCACCATATTTTTATGGACTTATGTATTTACTTCAAGGTTCATAAGATGTTCTTCTGATTTTGGTTTATATCAAAATTCATCAAATTTACTTAAGATTTCATCATTTTTCATCAGATTTTCTGGAGATTTATATTTGCTTCAAATTTCATCAGTTTTTTTATTTCATCATATTTTCTTTAAATTTATTCTCACTTAAAATTTCATCAGATTTTCTTCAGACTTTTGATTACTTCATATTTCATCATATTTTCTTCAGATTTATGTTTAAGTCAGATTTAATCATATTTTCTTAAGATTTACATTCTCTTCAAAGTTCATCAGATTTTAATCAAATTCATCATAGTTTCTTCAAATTTAAGTTCACTACAAATTTCATTAATTTTTCTTCAAATTTCATCTAATATCCTACAAATTTTATTTTACATCAAATTTCATCAGTTTTTTTTATTTCATCCGATTTTCTTCAGATTTATATGGACCTCAAATTTCATGAGTTTTTCATCAGATTTTTGTTCACTTCAAATTTCGTCAGACTTTGTTCAGATTTAATCAGATTTTCAGATTTAGGTTCCACTTAATTTCTTCAAATTTCATCCAATTTTCTTTTGATTTTCAATACATTTATGCTCACTTCATAATTAATCAAATTTCACCATATTTTTATGGACTTATGTATTTACTTCAAGGTTCATAAGATGTTCTTCAGATTTTGGTTTATATCAAAATTCATCAAATTTACTTAAGATTTCATCATTTTTCATCAGATTTTCTTTAGAATTATATTTGCTTCAAATTTCATCAGTTTTTTTATTTTATCATATTTTCTTTAAATTTATTCTCACTTAAGATTTCATCAGATTTTCTTCAGACTTATGATTACTTCATATTTCATCATATTTTCTTAATATTTATGTTTAAGTCAGATTTAATCATATTTTCTTAAGATTTACATTCTCTTCATATTTCATCAGATTTTAATCAAATTCATCATAGTTTGTTCAAATTTATGTTCACTTCAAATTTCATTAATTTTTCTTCAAATTTCATCTCATATCCTATAAATTTTAGTTTTCATCAAATTTCATCAGTTTTTTATTATTTCATCCGATTTTCTTCAGATTTATATGGACCTCAAATTTCATGAGTTTTTCATCAGATTTTCAGGAGATTTACATTTGCTTCAAATTTCATCAGTTTTTTTATTTCATCATATTTTATTTAAATTTATTCTCACTTAAAATTTCATTAGATTTTGTTCAAACTTATGATTACTTCATATTTAATCATATTTTCTTCAAATTTATGTTTAAGTCGGATTTAATCATATTTTCTTAAGATTTACATTCTCTTCAAATTTCATCAGATTTTAATCAAATTCATCATAGTTTCTTCAAATTTATGTTCACTTCAAATTTCATTAATTTTTCTTCAAATTTCATCTAATATCCTACAAATTTTAGTTTACATCAAATTTCATCAGTTTTTTTTATTTCATCCGATTTTCTTCAGATTTATATTGACCTCAAATTTCATGAGTTTTTCATCAGATTTTTGTTCACTCCAAATTTCGTCAGACTTTGTTCAGATTTAATCAGATTTTCAGATTTAGGTTCCACTCAATTTCTTCAAATTTCATCCAATTTTCTTTTGATTTTCAATACATTTATGTTCACTTCATAATTAATCAGATTTCACCATATTTTTATGGACTTATGTATTTACTTCAAGGTTCATAAGATGTTCTTCAGATTTTGGTTTATATCAAAATTCATCAAATTTACTTAAGATTTCATCATTTTTCATCAGATTTTCTTTAGAATTATATTTGCTTCAAATTTCATCAGTTTTTTTATTTTATCATATTTTCTTTAAATTTATTCTCACTTAAGATTTCATCAGATTTTCTTCAGACTTATGATTACTTCATATTTCATCATATTTTCTTAATATTTATGTTTAAGTCAGATTTAATCATATTTTCTTAAGATTTACATTCTCTTCATATTTCATCAGATTTTAATCAAATTCATCATAGTTTGTTCAAATTTATGTTCACTTCAAATTTCATTAATTTTTCTTCAAATTTCATCTCATATCCTATAAATTTTAGTTTTCATCAAATTTCATCAGTTTTTTATTATTTCATCCGATTTTCTTCAGATTTATATGGACCTCAAATTTCATGAGTTTTTCATCAGATTTTCAGGAGATTTACATTTGCTTCAAATTTCATCAGTTTTTTTATTTCATCATATTTTATTTAAATTTATTCTCACTTAAAATTTCATTAGATTTTGTTCAAACTTATGATTACTTCATATTTAATCATATTTTCTTCAAATTTATGTTTAAGTCGGATTTAATCATATTTTCTTAAGATTTACATTCTCTTCAAAGTTCATCAGATTTTAATCAAATTCATCATAGTTTCTTCAAATTTATGTTCACTTCAAATTTCATTAATTTTTCTTCAAATTTCATCTAATATCCTACAAATTTTATTTTACATCAAATTTCATCAGTTTTTTTTATTTCATCCGATTTTCTTCAGATTTATATGGACCTCAAATTTCATGAGTTTTTCATCAGATTTTTGTTCACTTCAAATTTCGTCAGACTTTGTTCAGATTTAATCAGATTTTCAGATTTAGGTTCCACTCAATTTCTTCAAATTTCATCCAATTTTCTTTTGATTTTCAATACATTTATGCTCACTTCATAATTAATCAGATTTCACCATATTTTTATGGACTTATGTATTTACTTCAAGGTTCATAAGATGTTCTTCAGATTTCGGTTTATATCAAAATTCATCAAATTTACTTAAGATTTCATCATTTTTCATCAGATTTTCTTTAGAATTATATTTGCTTCAAATTTCATCAGTTTTTTTATTTTATCATATTTTCTTTAAATTTATTCTCACTTAAGATTTCATCAGATTTTCTTCAGACTTATGATTACTTCATATTTCATCATATTTTCTTCAGATTTATGTTTAAGTCGGATTTAATCATATTTTCTTAAGATTTACATTCTCTTCAAATTTCATCAGATTTTAATCAAATTCATCATAGTTTCTTCAAATTTATGTTCACTTCAAATTTCATTAATTTTTCTTCAAATTTCATCTCATATCCTATAAATTTTAGTTTTCATCAAATTTCATCAGTTTTTTATTATTTCATCCGATTTTCTTCAGATTTATATGGACCTCAAATTTCATGAGTTTTTCATCAGATTTTCAGGAGATTTACATTTGCTTCAAATTTCATCAGTTTTTTTATTTCATCATATTTTATTTAAATTTATTCTCACTTAAAATTTCATTAGATTTTGTTCAAACTTATGATTACTTCATATTTCATCATATTTTCTTCAAATTTATGTTTAAGTCGGATTTAATCATATTTTCTTAAGATTTACATTCTCTTCAAATTTCATCAGATTTTAATCAAATTCATCATAGTTTCTTCAAATTTATGTTCACTTCAAATTTCATTAATTTTTCTTCAAATTTCATCTAATATCCTACAAATTTTAGTTTACATCAAATTTCATCAGTTTTTTTTATTTCATCCGATTTTCTTCAGATTTATATTGACCTCAAATTTCATGAGTTTTTCATCAGATTTTTGTTCACTCCAAATTTCGTCAGACTTTGTTCAGATTTAATCAGATTTTCAGATTTAGGTTCCACTCAATTTCTTCAAATTTCATCCAATTTTCTTTTGATTTTCAATACATTTATGTTCACTTCATAATTAATCAGATTTCACCATATTTTTATGGACTTATGTATTTACTTCAAGGTTTCCTAAGATGTTCTTCTGATTTTGGTTTATATCAAAATTCATCAAATTTACTTAAGATTTCATCATTTTTCATCAGATTTTCTGGAGATTTATATTTGCTTCAAATTTCATCAGTTTTTTAATTTCATCATATTTTCTTTAAATTTATTCTCACTTAAAATTTCATCAGATTTTCTTCAGACTTTTGATTACTTCATATTTCATCATATTTTCTTCAGATTTATGTTTAAGTCAGATTTAATCATATTTTCTTAAGATTTACATTCTCTTCAAATTTCATCAGATTTTAATCAAATTCATCATAGTTTCTTCAAATTTATGTTCACTTCAAATTTCATTAATTTTTCTTCAAATTTCATCTAATATCCTACAAATTTTATTTTACATCAAATTTCATCAGTTTTTTTTATTTCATCCGATTTTCTTCAGATTTATATGGACCTCAAATTTCATGAGTTTTTCATCAGATTTTTGTTCACTTCAAATTTCGTCAGACTTTGTTCAGATTTAATCAGATTTTCAGATTTAGGTTCCACTCAATTTCTTCAAATTTCATCCAATTTTCAATACATTTATGTTCACTTCATAATTAATTAGATTTCACCATATTTTTATGGACTTATGTATTTACTTCAAGGTTCATAAGATGTTCTTCAGATTTTGGTTTTTATCAAAATTCATCAAGTTTACTTAAGATTTCATCATTTTTCATCAGATTTTCTAGAGATTTATATTTGCTTCAAATTTCATCAGTTTTTTTATTTCATCATATTTTCTTTAAATTTATTCTCACTTAAAATTTCATTAGATTTTCTTCAAACTTATGATTACTTCATATTTCATCATATTTTCTTCAGATTTATGTTTAAGTCGGATTTAATCATATTTTCTTAAGATTTACATTCTCTTCAAATTTCATCAGATTTTAATCAAATTCATCATAGTTTCTTCAAATTTATGTTCACTTCAAATTTCATTAATTTTTCTTCATATTTCATCTAATATCCTACAAATTTTAGTTTACATCAAATTTCATAATTTTTTTTTATTTCATCTGATTTTCTTCAGATTTATATAGACCTCAAATTTCATGAGTTTTACATCAGATATTTGTTCACTTCAAATTTCGTCAGACTTTGTTCAGATTTAATCAGATTTTCAGATTTAGGTTCCACTCAATTTCTTCAAATTTCATCCAATTTTCTTTTGATTTTCAATACATTTATGTTCACTTCATAATTAATCAGATTTCACCATATTTTTATGGACTTATGTATTTACTTCAAGGTTCATAAGATGTTCTTCAGATTTTGGTTTATATAAAAATTTATCAAATTTACTTAAGATTTCATCATTTTTCATCAGATTTTCTGGAGATTTATATTTGCTTCAAATTTCATCAGTTTTTTTATTTCATCATATTTTCTTTAAATTTATTCTCACTTAAAATTTCATCAGATTTTCTTCAGACTTTTGATTACTTTATATTTCATCATATTTTCTTCAGATTTATGTTTAAGATAGATTTAATCATATTTTCTTAAGATTTACATTCTATTCAAATTTCATCAGATTTTAATCAAATTCATCATAGTTTCTTCAAATTTATGTTCACTTCAAATTTCATTAATTTTTCTTCAAAATTCATCTAATATCCTACAAATTTTATTTTACATCAAATTTCATCAGTTTTATTTTATTTCATCCGATTTTCTTCAGATTTATATGGACCTCAAATTTCATGAGGTTTTCATCAGATTTTTGTTCACTTCAAATTTCGTCAGACTTTGTTCAGATTTAATCAGATTTTCAGATTTAGGTTCCACTCAATTTCTTCAAATTTCATCCAATTTTCTTTTGATTTTCAATACATTTATGTTCACTTCATAATTAATCTGATTTCACCATATTTTTATGGACTTATGTATTTACTTCAAGGTTCATAAGATGTTTTCTTATTTTGGTTTATATCAAAATTCATCAAATTTACTTAAGATTTCATCATTTTTCATCAGATTTTCTGGAGATTTATAATTGCTTCAAATTTCATCAGTTTTTTTATTTCATCATATTTTCTTTAAATTTATTCTCACTTAAAATTTCATTAGATTTTCTTCAGACTTTTGATTACTTCATATTTCATCATATTTTCTTCAGATTTATGTTTAAGTCAAATTTAATCATATTTTCTTAAGATTTACATTCTCTTCAAATTTCATCAGATTTTAATCAAATTCATCATAGTTTCTTCAAATTTATGTTCACTTCAAATTTCATTAATTTTTCTTCAAATTTCATCTAATATCCTACAAATTTTATTTTACATCAAATTTCATCAGTTTTTTTTATTTAATCCGATTTTCTTCAGATTTATATGGACCTCAAATTTCATGAGTTTTTCATCAGATTTTTGTTCACTTCAAATTTCGTCAGACTTTGTTCAGATTTAATCAGATTTTCAGATTTAGGTTCCACTCAATTTCTTCAAATTTAATCCAATTTTCTTTTGATTTTCAATACATTTATGTTCACTTCATAATTAATCAGATTTCACCATATTTTTATGGACTTATGTATTTACTTCAAGGTTCATAAGATGTTCTTCAGATTTTGGTTTATATCAAAATTCATCAAATTTACTTAAGATTTCATCATTTTTCATCAGATTTTCTAGAGATTTATATTTGCTTCAAATTTCATCAGTTTTTTTATTTCATCATATTTTCTTTAAATTTATTCTCACTTAAAATTTCATTAGATTTTCTTCAAACTTATGATTACTTCATATTTCATCATATTTTCTTCAGATTTATGTTTAAGTCGGATTTAATCATATTTTCTTAAGAATTACATTCTCTTCAAATTTCATCAGATTTTAATCAAATTCATCATAGTTTCTTCAAATTTATGTTCACTTCAAATTTCATTAATTTTTCTTCATATTTCATCTAATATCCTACAAATTTTAGTTTACATCAAATTTCATAATTTTTTTTTTTATTTCATCTGATTTTCTTCAGATTTATATAGACCTCAAATTTCATGAGTTTTACATCAGATATTTGTTCACTTCAAATTTCGTCAGACTTTGTTCAGATTTAATCAGATTTTCAGATTTAGGTTCCACTCAATTTCTTCAAATTTCATCCAATTTTCTTTTGATTTTCAATACATTTATGTTCACTTCATAATTAATCAGATTTCACCATATTTTTATGGACTTATGTATTTACTTCAAGGTTCATAAGATGTTCTTCAGATTTTGGTTTATATAAAAATTTATCAAATTTACTTAAGATTTCATCATTTTTCATCAGATTTTCTGGAGATTTATATTTGCTTCAAATTTCATCAGTTTTTTTATTTCATCATATTTTCTTTAAATTTATTCTCACTTAAAATTTCATCAGATTTTCTTCAGACTTTTGATTACTTCATATTTCATCATATTTTCTTCAGATTTATGTTTAAGTCAGATTTAATCATATTTTCTTAAGATTTACATTCTCTTCAAATTTCATCAGATTTTAATCAAATTCATCATAGTTTCTTCAAATTTATGTTCACTTCAAATTTCATTAATTTTTCTTCAAATTTCATCTAATATCCTACAAATTTTATTTTACATCAAATTTCATCACTTTTTTTTATTTCATCCGATTTTCTTCAGATTTATATGGACCTCAAATTTCATGAGTTTTTCATCAGATTTTTGTTCACTTCAAATTTCGTCAGACTTTGTTCAGATTTAATCAGATTTTCAGATTTAGGTTCCACTCAATTTCTTCAAATTTCATCCAATTTTCTTTTGATTTTCAATACATTTATGTTCACTTCATAATTAATCAGATTTCACCATATTTTTATGGACTTATGTATTTACTTCAAGGTTCATAAGATGTTCTTCAGATTTTGGTTTATATCAAAATTCATCAAATTTACTGATGATTTCATCAGTTTTCATCAGAGTTTCTGGAGATTTATATTTGCTTCAAATTTCATCAGTTTTTTTATTTCATCATATTTTCTTTAAATTTATTGTCACTTAAAATTTCATTAGATTTTCTTCAGACTTATGATTACTTCATATTTCATCATATTTTCTTCAGATTTATGTTTAAGTCGGATTTAATCATATTTTCTTAAGATTTACATTCTCTTCAAATTTCATCAGATTTTAATACAATTCATCATAGTTTCTTCAAATTTATGTTCACTTCAAATTTCATTAATTTTTCTTCAAATTTCATCTAATATCCTACAAATTTTATTTTACATCAAATTTCATCAGTTTTATTTTATTTCATCCGATTTTCGTCAGATTTATATGGACCTCAAATTTCATGAGTTTTACATCAGATATTTGTTCACTTCAAATTTCGTCAGACTTTGTTCAGATTTAATCAGATTTTCAGATTTAGGTTCCACTCAATTTCTTCAAATTTCATCCAATTTTCTTTTGATTTTCAATACATTTATGTTCACTTCATAATTAATCAGATTTCACCATATTTTTATGGACTTATGTATTTACTTCAAGGTTCATAAGATGTTCTTCAGATTTTGGTTTATATCAAAATTCATCAAATTTACTTAAGATTTCATCATTTTTCATCAGATTTTCTAGAGATTTATATTTGCTTCAAATTTCATCAGTTTTTTTATTTCATCATATTTTCTTTAAATTTATTCTCACTTAAAATTTCATCAGATTTTCTTCAGACTTTTGATTACTTTATATTTCATCATATTTTCTTCAGATTTATGTTTAAGACGGATTTAATCATATTTTCTTAAGATTTACATTCTATTCAAATTTCATCAGATTTTAATCAAATTCATCATAGTTTCTTCAAATTTATGTTCACTTCAAATTTCATTAATTTTTCTTCATATTTCATCTAATATCCTACAAATTTTAGTTTACATCAAATTTCATAATTTTTTTTTATTTCATCCGATTTTCTTCAGATTTATATAGACCTCAAATTTCATGAGTTTTACATCAGATATTTGTTCACTTCAAATTTCGTCAGACTTTGTTCAGATTTAATCAGATTTTCATATTTAGATTCCACTCAATTTCTTCAAATTTCATCCAATTTTCTTTTGATTTTCAATACTTTTATGTTCACTTCATAATTGATCAGATTTCACCATATTTTTATGGACTTATGTATTTACTTCAAGGTTCATAAGATGTTCTTCTGATTTTGGTTTATATCAAAATTCCTCAAATTTACTTAAGATTTCATCATTTTTCATCAGATTTTCTGGAGATTTATATTTGCTTCAAATTTCATCAGTTTTTTTATTTCATCATATTTTCTTTAAATTTATTCTCACTTAAAATTTCATCAGATTTTCTTCAGACTTATGATTACTTCATATTTCATCATATTTTTTTCAGATTTATGTTTAAGTCAGATTTAATCATATTTTCTTAAGATTTACATTCTCTTCAAATTTAATCAGATTATAATCAAATTCATCATAGTTTCTTCAAATTTATGTTCACTTAAAATTTCATTAATTTTTCTTCAAATTTCATCTAATATCCTACAAATTTTAGTTTACATAAAATTTCAGCAGTTTTTTTTTAATTCATCCGATTTTCTTCAGATTTATATAGACCTCAAATTTCATGAGTTTTACATCAGATATTTGTTCACTTCAAATTTCGTCAGACTTTGTTCAGATTTAATCAGATTTTCAGATTTAGGTTCCACTCAATTTCTTCAAATTTCATCCAATTTTCTTTTGATTTTCAATACATTTATGTTCACTTCATAATTAATCAGATTTCACCATATTTTTATGGACTTATGTATTTACTTCAAGGTTCATAAGATGTTCTTCAGATTTTGGTTTATATCAAAATTCATCAAATTTACTTAAGATTTCATCATTTTTCATCAGATTTTCTGGAGATTTATATTTGCTTCAAATTTCATCAGTTTTTTTATTTCATCATATTTTCTTTAAATTTATTCTCACTTAAAATTTCATCAGATTTTCTTCAGACTTTTGATTACTTTATATTTCATCATATTTTCTTCAGATTTATGTTTAAGACGGATTTAATCATATTTTCTTAAGATTTACATTCTATTCAAATTTCATCAGATTTTAATCAAATTCATCATAGTTTCTTCAAAGTTATGTTCACTTAAAATTTCATTAATTTTTCTTCAAATTTCATCTAATATCCTACAAATTTTAGTTTACATCAAATTTCATTGGTTTTTTTTTATTCATCTGATTTTCTTCAGATTTATATGGACCTCAAATTTCATGAGTTTTTCATCAGATTTTTGTTCACTTCAAATTTCGTCAGACTTTGTTCAGATTTAATCAGATTTTCTGATTTAGGTTCCACTCAATTTCTTCAAATTTCATCCAATTTTCTTTTGATTTTCAATACATTTATGTTCACTTCATAATTAATCAGATTTCACCATATTTTTATGGACTTATGTATTTACTTCAAGGTTCATAAGATGTTCTTCAGATTTTGGTTTATATCAAAATTCATCAAATTTACTTAAGATTTCATCATTTTTCATCAGATTTTCTAGAGATTTATATTTGCTTCAAATTTCATCAGTTTTTTTATTTCATCATATTTTCTTTAAATTTATTCTCACTTAATATTTCATTAGATTTTCTTCAAACTTATGATTACTTCATATTTCATCATATTTTCTTCAGATTTATGTTTAAGTCGGATTTAATCATATTTTCTTAAGATTTACATTCTCTTCAAATTTCATCAGATTTTAATCAAATTCATCATAGTTTCTTCAAATTTATGTTCACTTCAAATTTCATTAATTTTTCTTCATATTTCATCTAATATCCTACAAATTTTAGTTTACATCAAATTTCATAATTTTTTTTTTATTTCATCCGATTTTCTTCAGATTTATATAGACCTCAAATTTCATGAGTTTTACATCAGATATTTGTTCACTTCAAATTTCGTCAGACTTTGTTCAGATTTAATCAGATTTTCATATTTAGGTTCCACTCAATTTCTTCAAATTTCATCCAATTTTCTTTTGATTTTCAATACTTTTATGTTCACTTCATAATTGATCAGATTTCACCATATTTTTATGGACTTATGTATTTACTTTAAGGTTCATAAGATGTTCTTCAGATTTTGGTTTATATCAAAATTTATCACATTTACTTAAGATTTCATCATTTTTCATCAGATTTTCTGGAGATTTATATTTGCTTCAAATTTCATCAGTTTTTTTATTTCATCATATTTTCTTTAAATTTATTCTCACTTAAAATTTCATCATATTTTCTTCAGACTTATGATTACTTCATATTTCATCATATTTTTTTCAGATTTATGTTTAAGACAGATTTAATCATATTTTCTTAAGATTTACATTCTACTAAAATTTCATCAGATTTTAATCAAATTCATCATAGTTTCTTCAAATTTATGTTCACTTCAAATTTCATTAATTTTTCTTCAAATTTCATCTAATATCCTACAAATTTTATTTTACATCAAATTTCATCAGTTTTATTTTATTTCATCCGATTTTCTTCAGATTTATATGGACCTCAAATTTCATGAGTTTTTCATCAGATTTTTGTTCACTTCAAATTTCGTCAGACTTTGTTCGGATTTAATCAGATTTTCAGATTTAGGTTCCACTCAATTTCTTCAAATTTCAACCAATTTTCTTTTGATTTTCAATACATTTATGTTCACTTCATAATTAATCAGATTTCACCATATTTTTATGGACTTATGTATTTACTTCAAGGTTCATAAGATGTTCTTCTGATTTTGGTTTATATCAAAATTCATCAAATTTACTTAAGATTTCATCATTTTTCATCAGATTTATATTTGCTTCAAATTTCATCAGTTTTTTTATTTCATCATATTTTCTTTAAATTTATTTTCACTTAAAATTTCATCAGATTTTCTTCAGACTTATGATTACTTCATATTTCATCATATTTTCTTCAGATTTATGTCAAGGTCAGATTTAATCATATTTTCTTAAGATTTACATTCTCTTAAAATTTCATCAGATTTTAATCAAATTCATCATAGTTTCTTCAAATTTATGTTCACTTCAAATTTCATTAATTTTTCTTCAAATTTCATTTCATATCCTATAAATTTTAGTTTTCATCAAATTTCATCAGTTTTTTTTTATTTCATCCGATTTTCTTCAGATTTAATCAGATTTTCAGATTTAGGTTCCACTCAATTTCTTCAAATTTCATCCAATTTTCTTTTGATTTTCAATACATTTATGTTCACTTCATAATTAATCAGATTTCACCATATTTTTATGGACTTATGTATTTACTTCAAGGTTCATAAGATGTTCTTCAGATTTTGGTTTATATCAAAATTCATCAAATTTACTGATGATTTCATCAGTTTTCATCAGAGTTTCTGGAGATTTATATTTGCTTCAAATTTCATCAGTTTTTTTATTTCATCATATTTTCTTTAAATTTATTGTCACTTAAAATTTCATTAGATTTTCTTCAGACTTATGATTACTTCATATTTCATCATATTTTCTTCAGATTTATGTTTAAGTCGGATTTAATCATATTTTCTTAAGATATACATTCTCTTCAAATTTCATCAGATTTTAATACAATTCATCATAGTTTCTTCAAATTTATGTTCACTTCAAATTTCATTAATTTTTCTTCAAATTTCATCTCATATCCTATAAGTTTTAGTTTTCATCAAATTTCATCAGTTTTTTTTTATTTCATCCGATTTTCTTCAGATTTATATGGACCTCAAATTTCATGAGTTTTTCATCTGATTTTTGTTCACTTCAAATTTCGTCAGACTTTGTTCAGATTTAATCAGAGTTTCAGATTTAGGTTCCACTCAATTTCTTCAAATTTCATCCAATTTTCTTTTTATTTTCAATACATTTATGTTCACTTCATAATTAAGATTAATTATGAGTGAACTTAAATGTATTCGAAAATAAAAAGAAAAATTGGATGAAATTTGAAGAAACTTGAGTGGAACCTAAATGGAAACTCTGATTAAATCTGAACAAAGTCTGACGAAATTTGAAGTGAACAAAAATCAGATGAAAAACCTCATGAATATTGGAGGCCATATAAATCATGAAGAAAATTCGGGATGAAATAAAATTTCATCATATTTTCTTCAGACTTATGATTACTTCATATTTCATCATATTTTTTTCAGATTTATGTTTAAGACAGATTTAATCATATTTTCTTAAGATTTACATTCTATTAAAATTTCATCAGATTTTAATCAAATTCATCATAGTTCTTCAAATTTATGTTCACTTCAAATTTCATTAATTTTTCTTCAAATTTCATCTAATATCCTACAAATTTTATTTTACATCAAATTTCATCAGTTTTATTTTATTTCATCCGATTTTCTTCAGATTTATATGGACCTCAAATTTCATGAGTTTTTCATCAGATTTTTGTTCACTTCAAATTTCGTCAGACTTTGTTCAGATTTAATCAGATTTTCAGATTTAGGTTCCACTCAATTTCTTCAAATTTCATCCAATTTTCTTTTGATTTTCAATACATTTATGTTCACTTCATAATTAATCAGATTTCACCATATTTTTATGGACTTATGTATTTACTTCAAGGTTCATAAGATGTTCTTCTGATTTTGGTTTATATCAAAATTCATCAAATTTACTTAAGATTTCATCATTTTTCATAAGATTTATATTTGCTTCAAATTTCATCAGTTTTTTTATTTCATCATATTTTCTTTAAATTTATTCTCACTTAAAATTTCATTAGATTTTCTTCAGACTTATGATTACTTCATATTTCATCATATTTTCTTCAGATTTATGTTTAAGTGGATTTAATCATATTTTCTTAAGATTTACATTCTCTTCAAATTTCATCAGATTTTAATACAATTCATCATAGTTTCTTCAAATTTATGTTCACTTCAAATTTCATTAATTTTTCTTCAAATTTCATCTAATATCCTACAAATTTTATTTTACATCAAATTTCATCAGTTTTATTTTATTTCATCCGATTTTCTTCAGATTTATATGGACCTCAAATTTCATGAGTTTTTCATCAGATTTTTGTTCACTTCAAATTTCGTCAGACTTTGTTCAGATTTAATCAGATTTTCAAATTTAGGTTCCACTCAATTTCTTCAAATTTCATCCAATTTTCTTTTGATTTTCAATACATTTATGTTCACTTCATAATTAATCAGATTTCACCATATTTTTATGGACTTATGTATTTACTTCAAGGTTCATAAGATGTTCTTCTGATTTTGGTTTATATCAAAATTCATCAAATTTACTTAAGATTTCATCATTTTTCATCAGATTTATATTTGCTTCAAATTTCATCAGTTTTTTTATTTCATCATATTTTCTTTAAATTTATTCTCACTTAAAATTTCATCAGATTTTCTTCAGACTTATGATTACTTCATATTTCATCATATTTTCTTCAGATTTATGTTAAGGTCAGATTTAATCATATTTTCTTAAGATTTACATTCTCTTAAAATTTCATCAGATTTTAATCAAATTCATCATAGTTTCTTCAAATTTATGTTCACTTCAAATTTCATTAATTTTTCTTCAAATTTCATTTCATATCCTATAAATTTTAGTTTTCATCAAATTTCATCAGTTTTTTTTTATTTCATCCGATTTTCTTCAAATTTAATCAGATTTTCAGATTTAGGTTCCACTCAATTTCTTCAAATTTCATCCAATTTTCTTTTGATTTTCAATACATTTATGTTCACTTCATAATTAATCAGATTTCACCATATTTTTATGGACTTATGTATTTACTTCAAGGTTCATAAGATGTTCTTCAGATTTTGGTTTATATCAAAATTCATCAAATTTACTGATGATTTCATCAGTTTTCATCAGAGTTTCTGGAGATTTATATTTGCTTCAAATTTCATCAGTTTTTTTATTTCATCATATTTTCTTTAAATTTATTGTCACTTAAAATTTCATTAGATTTTCTTCAGACTTATGATTACTTCATATTTCATCATATTTTCTTCAGATTTATGTTTAAGTCGGATTTAATCATATTTTCTTAAGATTTACATTCTCTTCAAATTTCTTCAGATTTTAATACAATTCATCATAGTTTCTTCAAATTTATGTTCACTTCAAATTTCATTAATTTTTCTTCAAATTTCATCTCATATCCTATAAGTTTTAGTTTTCATCAAATTTCATCAGTTTTTTTTTATTTCATCCGATTTTCTTCAGATTTATATGGACCTCAAATTTCATGAGTTTTTCATCTGATTTTTGTTCACTTCAAATTTCGTCAGACTTTGTTCAGATTTAATCAGATTTTCAGATTTAGGTTCCACTCAATTTCTTCAAATTTCATCCAATTTTCTTTTTATTTTCAATACATTTATGTTCACTTCATAATTAATCAGATTTCACCATATTTTTATGGACTTATGTATTTACTTCAAGGTTCATAAGATGTTCTTCAGATTTTTGTTTATATCAAAATTCATCAAATTTACTGATGATTTCATCAGTTTTCATCAGATTTTCTTGAGATTTATATTTGCTTCAAATTTCATCAGTTTTTTTATTTCATCATATTTTCTTTAAATTTATTCTCACTTAAAATTTCATCATATTTTCTTCAGACTTATGATTACTTCATATTTCATCATATTTTTTTCAGATTTATGTTTAAGACAGATTTAATCATATTTTCTTAAGATTTACATTCTATTAAAATTTCATCAGATTTTAATCAAATTCATCATAGTTTCTTCAAATTTATGTTCACTTCAAATTTCATTAATTTTTCTTCAAATTTCATCTAATATCCTACAAATTTTATTTTACATCAAATTTCATCAGTTTTATTTTATTTCATCCGATTTTCTTCAGATTTATATGGACCTCAAATTTCATGAGTTTTTCATCAGATTTTTGTTCACTTCAAATTTCGTCAGACTTTGTTCAGATTTAATCAGATTTTCAGATTTAGGTTCCACTCAATTTCTTCAAATTTCATCCAATTTTCTTTTGATTTTCAATACATTTATGTTCACTTCATAATTAATCAGATTTCACCATATTTTTATGGACTTATGTATTTACTTCAAGGTTCATAAGATGTTCTTCTGATTTTGGTTTATATCAAAATTCATCAAATTTACTTAAGATTTCATCATTTTTCATCAGATTTATATTTGCTTCAAATTTCATCAGTTTTTTTATTTCATCATATTTTCTTTAAATTTATTCTCACTTAAAATTTCATTAGATTTTCTTCAGACTTATGATTACTTCATATTTCATCATATTTTCTTCAGATTTATGTTTAAGTGGATTTAATCATATTTTCTTAAGATTTACATTCTCTTCAAATTTCATCAGATTTTAATACAATTCATCATAGTTTCTTCAAATTTATGTTCACTTCAAATTTCATTAATTTTTCTTCAAATTTCATCTCATATCCTATAAGTTTTAGTTTTCATCAAATTTCATCAGTTTTTTTTTATTTCATCCGATTTTCTTCAGATTTATATGGACCTCAAATTTCATGAGTTTTTCATCTGATTTTTGTTCACTTCAAATTTCGTCAGACTTTGTTCAGATTTAATCAGATTTTCAGATTTAGGTTCCACTCAATTTCTTCAAATTTCATCCAATTTTCTTTTTATTTTCAATACATTTATGTTCACTTCATAATTAATCAGATTTCACCATATTTTTATGGACTTATGTATTTACTTCAAGGTTCATAAGATGTTCTTCAGATTTTTGTTTATATCAAAATTCATCAAATTTACTGATGATTTCATCAGTTTTCATCAGATTTTCTGGAGATTTATATTTGCTTCAAATTTCATCAGTTTTTTTATTTCATCATATTTTCTTTAAATTTATTCTCACTTAAAATTTCATCATATTTTCTTCAGACTTATGATTACTTCATATTTCATCATATTTTTTTCAGATTTATGTTTAAGACAGATTTAATCATATTTTCTTAAGATTTACATTCTATTAAAATTTCATCAGATTTTAATCAAATTCATCATAGTTTCTTCAAATTTATGTTCACTTCAAATTTCATTAATTTTTCTTCAAATTTCATCTAATATCCTACAAATTTTATTTTACATCAAATTTCATCAGTTTTATTTTATTTCATCCGATTTTCTTCAGATTTATATGGACCTCAAATTTCATGAGTTTTTCATCAGATTTTTGTTCACTTCAAATTTCGTCAGACTTTGTTCAGATTTAATCAGATTTTCAAATTTAGGTTCCACTCAATTTCTTCAAATTTCATCCAATTTTCTTTTGATTTTCAATACATTTATGTTCACTTCATAATTAATCAGATTTCACCATATTTTTATGGACTTATGTATTTACTTCAAGGTTCATAAGATGTTCTTCTGATTTTGGTTTATATCAAAATTCATCAAATTTACTTAAGATTTCATCATTTTTCATCAGATTTATATTTGCTTCAAATTTCATCAGTTTTTTTATTTCATCATATTTTCTTTAAATTTATTCTCACTTAAAATTTCATCAGATTTTCTTCAGACTTATGATTACTTCATATTTCATCATATTTTCTTCAGATTTATGTTAAGGTCAGATTTAATCATATTTTCTTAAGATTTACATTCTCTTAAAATTTCATCAGATTTTAATCAAATTCATCATAGTTTCTTCAAATTTATGTTCACTTCAAATTTCATTAATTTTTCTTCAAATTTCATTTCATATCCTATAAATTTTAGTTTTCATCAAATTTCATCAGTTTTTTTTTATTTCATCCGATTTTCTTCAAATTTAATCAGATTTTCAGATTTAGGTTCCACTCAATTTCTTCAAATTTCATCCAATTTTCTTTTGATTTTCAATACATTTATGTTCACTTCATAATTAATCAGATTTCACCATATTTTTATGGACTTATGTATTTACTTCAAGGTTCATAAGATGTTCTTCAGATTTTGGTTTATATCAAAATTCATCAAATTTACTGATGATTTCATCAGTTTTCATCAGAGTTTCTGGAGATTTATATTTGCTTCAAATTTCATCAGTTTTTTTATTTCATCATATTTTCTTTAAATTTATTGTCACTTAAAATTTCATTAGATTTTCTTCAGACTTATGATTACTTCATATTTCATCATATTTTCTTCAGATTTATGTTTAAGTCGGATTTAATCATATTTTCTTAAGATTTACATTCTCTTCAAATTTCATCAGATTTTAATACAATTCATCATAGTTTCTTCAAATTTATGTTCACTTCAAATTTCATTAATTTTTCTTCAAATTTCATCTCATATCCTATAAGTTTTAGTTTTCATCAAATTTCATCAGTTTTTTTTATTTCATCCGATTTTCTTCAGATTTATATGGACCTCAAATTTCATGAGTTTTTCATCTGATTTTTGTTCACTTCAAATTTCGTCAGACTTTGTTCAGATTTAATCAGATTTTCAGATTTAGGTTCCACTCAATTTCTTCAAATTTCATCCAATTTTCTTTTTATTTTCAATACATTTATGTTCACTTCATAATTAATCAGATTTCACCATATTTTTATGGACTTATGTATTTACTTCAAGGTTCATAAGATGTTCTTCAGATTTTTGTTTATATCAAAATTCATCAAATTTACTGATGATTTCATCAGTTTTCATCAGATTTTCTGGAGATTTATATTTTCTTCAAATTTCATCAGTTTTTTTATTTCATCATATTTTCTTTAAATTTATTCTCACTTAAAATTTCATCATATTTTCTTCAGACTTATGATTACTTCATATTTCATCATATTTTTTTCAGATTTATGTTTAAGACAGATTTAATCATATTTTCTTAAGATTTACATTCTATTAAAATTTCATCAGATTTTAATCAAATTCATCATAGTTTCTTCAAATTTATGTTCACTTCAAATTTCATTAATTTTTCTTCAAATTTCATCTAATATCCTACAAATTTTATTTTACATCAAATTTCATCAGTTTTATTTTATTTCATCCGATTTTCTTCAGATTTATATGGACCTCAAATTTCATGAGTTTTTCATCAGATTTTTGTTCACTTCAAATTTCGTCAGACTTTGTTCAGATTTAATCAGATTTTCAAATTTAGGTTCCACTCAATTTCTTCAAATTTCATCCAATTTTCTTTTGATTTTCAATACATTTATGTTCACTTCATAATTAATCAGATTTCACCATATTTTTATGGACTTATGTATTTACTTCAAGGTTCATAAGATGTTCTTCTGATTTTGGTTTATATCAAAATTCATCAAATTTACTTAAGATTTCATCATTTTTCATCAGATTTATATTTGCTTCAAATTTCATCAGTTTTTTTATTTCATCATATTTTCTTTAAATTTATTCTCACTTAAAATTTCATCAGATTTTCTTCAGACTTATGATTACTTCATATTTCATCATATTTTCTTCAGATTTATGTTAAGGTCAGATTTAATCATATTTTCTTAAGATTTACATTCTCTTAAAATTTCATCAGATTTTAATCAAATTCATCATAGTTTCTTCAAATTTATGTTCACTTCAAATTTCATTAATTTTTCTTCAAATTTCATTTCATATCCTATAAATTTTAGTTTTCATCAAATTTCATCAGTTTTTTTTTATTTCATCCGATTTTCTTCAAATTTAATCAGATTTTCAGATTTAGGTTCCACTCAATTTCTTCAAATTTCATCCAATTTTCTTTTGATTTTCAATACATTTATGTTCACTTCATAATTAATCAGATTTCACCATATTTTTATGGACTTATGTATTTACTTCAAGGTTCATAAGATGTTCTTCAGATTTTGGTTTATATCAAAATTCATCAAATTTACTGATGATTTCATCAGTTTTCATCAGAGTTTCTGGAGATTTATATTTGCTTCAAATTTCATCAGTTTTTTTATTTCATCATATTTTCTTTAAATTTATTGTCACTTAAAATTTCATTAGATTTTCTTCAGACTTATGATTACTTCATATTTCATCATATTTTCTTCAGATTTATGTTTAAGTCGGATTTAATCATATTTTCTTAAGATTTACATTCTCTTCAAATTTCATCAGATTTTAATACAATTCATCATAGTTTCTTCAAATTTATGTTCACTTCAAATTTCATTAATTTTTCTTCAAATTTCATCTCATATCCTATAAGTTTTAGTTTTCATCAAATTTCATCAGTTTTTTTTATTTCATCCGATTTTCTTCAGATTTATATGGACCTCAAATTTCATGAGTTTTTCATCTGATTTTTGTTCACTTCAAATTTCGTCAGACTTTGTTCAGATTTAATCAGATTTTCAGATTTAGGTTCCACTCAATTTCTTCAAATTTCATCCAATTTTCTTTTTATTTTCAATACATTTATGTTCACTTCATAATTAATCAGATTTCACCATATTTTTATGGACTTATGTATTTACTTCAAGGTTCATAAGATGTTCTTCAGATTTTTGTTTATATCAAAATTCATCAAATTTACTGATGATTTCATCAGTTTTCATCAGATTTTCTGGAGATTTATATTTGCTTCAAATTTCATCAATTTTTTTATTTCATCATATTTTCTTTAAATTTATTCTCACTTAAAATTTCATCATATTTTCTTCAGACTTATGATTACTTCATATTTCATCATATTTTTTTCAGATTTATGTTTAAGACAGATTTAATCATATTTTCTTAAGATTTACATTCTATTAAAATTTCATCAGATTTTAATCAAATTCATCATAGTTTCTTCAAATTTATGTTCACTTCAAATTTCATTAATTTTTCTTCAAATTTCATCTAATATCCTACAAATTTTATTTTACATCAAATTTCATCAGTTTTATTTTATTTCATCCGATTTTCTTCAGATTTATATGGACCTCAAATTTCATGAGTTTTTCATCAGATTTTTGTTCACTTCAAATTTCGTCAGACTTTGTTCAGATTTAATCAGATTTTCAGATTTAGGTTCCACTCAATTTCTTCAAATTTCATCCAATTTTCTTTTGATTTTCAATACATTTATGTTCACTTCATAATTAATCAGATTTCGCCATATTTTTATGGACTTATGTATTTACTTCAAGGTTCATAAGATGTTCTTCTGATTTTGGTTTATATCAAAATTCATCAAATTTACTTAAGATTTCATCATTTTTCATCAGATTTATATTTGCTTCAAATTTCATCAGTTTTTTTATTTCATCATATTTTCTTTAAATTTATTTTCACTTAAAATTTCATCAGATTTTCTTCAGACTTATGATTACTTCATATTTCATCATATTTTCTTCAGATTTATGTTAAGGTCAGATTTAATCATATTTTCTTAAGATTTACATTCTCTTAAAATTTCATCAGATTTTAATCAAATTCATCATAGTTTCTTCAAATTTATGTTCACTTCAAATTTCATTAATTTTTCTTCAAATTTCATTTCATATCCTATAAATTTTAGTTTTCATCAAATTTCATCAGTTTTTTTTTATTTCATCCGATTTTCTTCAGATTTAATCAGATTTTCAGATTTAGGTTCCACTCAATTTCTTCAAATTTCATCCAATTTTCTTTTGATTTTCAATACATTTATGTTCACTTCATAATTAATCAGATTTCACCATATTTTTATGGACTTATGTATTTACTTCAAGGTTCATAAGATGTTCTTCAGATTTTGGTTTATATCAAAATTCATCAAATTTACTGATGATTTCATCAGTTTTCATCAGAGTTTCTGGAGATTTATATTTGCTTCAAATTTCATCAGTTTTTTTATTTCATCATATTTTCTTTAAATTTATTGTCACTTAAAATTTCATTAGATTTTCTTCAGACTTATGATTACTTCATATTTCATCATATTTTCTTCAGATTTATGTTTAAGTCGGATTTAATCATATTTTCTTAAGATTTACATTCTCTTCAAATTTCATCAGATTTTAATATAATTCATCATAGTTTCTTCAAATTTATGTTCACTTCAAATTTCATTAATTTTTCTTCAAATTTCATCTCATATCCTATAAGTTTTAGTTTTCATCAAATTTCATCAGTTTTTTTTATTTCATCCGATTTTCTTCAGATTTATATGGACCTCAAATTTCATGAGTTTTTCATCTGATTTTTGTTCACTTCAAATTTCGTCAGACTTTGTTCAGATTTTCAGATTTAGGTTCCACTCAATTTCTTCAAATTTCATCCAATTTTCTTTTGATTTTCAATACATTTATGTTCACTTCATAATTAATCAGATTTCACCATATTTTTATGGACTTATGTAGTTACTTCAAGGTTCATAAGATGTTCTTCAGATTTTGGTTTATATCAAAATTCATCAAATTTACTGATGATTTCATCAGTTTTCATCAGAGTTTCTGGAGATTTATATTTGCTTCAAATTTCATCAGTTTTTTTATTTCATCATATTTTCTTTAAATTTATTGTCACTTAAAATTTCATTAGATTTTCTTCAGACTTATGATTACTTCATATTTCATCATATTTTCTTCAGATTTATGTTTAAGTCGGATTTAATCATATTTTCTTAAGATTTACATTCTCTTCAAATTTCATCAGATTTTAATACAATTCATCATAGTTTCTTCAAATTTATGTTCACTTCAAATTTCATTAATTTTTCTTCAAATTTCATCTCATATCCTATAAGTTTAATTTTCATCAAATTTCATCAGTTTTTTTTTATTTCATCCGATTTTCTTCAGATTTATATGGACCTCAAATTTCATGAGTTTTTCATCTGATTTTTGTTCACTTCAAATTTCGTCAGACTTTGTTCAGATTTTCAGATTTAGGTTCCACTCAATTTCTTCAAATTTCATCCAATTTTCTTTTATTTTCAATACATTTATGTTCACTTCATAATTAATCAGATTTCACCATATTTTTATGGACTTATGTATTTACTTCAAGGTTCATAAGATGTTCTTCAGATTTTTGTTTATATCAAAATTCATCAAATTTACTGATGATTTCATCAGTTTTCATCAGATTTTCTGGAGATTTATATTTGCTTCAAATTTCATCAGTTTTTATATTTCATCATATTTTCTTTAAATTTATTCTCACTTAAAATTTCATCATATTTTCTTCAGACTTATGATTACTTCATATTTCATCATATTTTTTTCAGATTTATGTTTAAGACAGATTTAATCATATTTTCTTAAGATTTACATTCTATTAAAATTTCATCAGATTTTAATCAAATTCATCATAGTTTCTTCAAATTTATGTTCACTTCAAATTTCATTAATTTTTCTTCAAATTTCATCTAATATCCTACAAATTTTATTTTACATCAAATTTCATCAGTTTTATTTTATTTCATCCGATTTTCTTCAGATTTATATGGACCTCAAATTTCATGAGTTTTTCATCAGATTTTTGTTCACTTCAAATTTCGTCAGACTTTGTTCAGATTTAATCAGATTTTCAGATTTAGGTTCCACTCAATTTCTTCAAATTTCATCCAATTTTTCTTGTGATTTTCAATACATTTATGTTCACTTCATAATTAATCAGATTTCACCATATTTTTATGGACTTATGTATTTACTTCAAGGTTCATAAGATGTTCTTCTGATTTTGGTTTATATCAAAATTCATCAAATTTACTTAAGATTTCATCATTTTTCATCAGATTTATATTTGCTTCAAATTTCATCAGTTTTTTTATTTCATCATATTTTCTTTAAATTTATTCTCACTTAAAATTTCATCAGATTTTCTTCAGACTTATGATTACTTCATATTTCATCATATTTTCTTCAGATTTATGTTAAGGTCAGATTTAATCATATTTTCTTAAGATTTACATTCTCTTAAAATTTCATCAGATTTTAATCAAATTCATCATAGTTTCTTCAAATTTATGTTCACTTCAAATTTCATTAATTTTTCTTCAAATTTCATTTCATATCCTATAAATTTTAGTTTTCATCAAATTTCATCAGTTTTTTTTTATTTCATCCGATTTTCTTCAAATTTAATCAGATTTTCAGATTTAGGTTCCACTCAATTTCTTCAAATTTCATCCAATTTTCTTTTGATTTTCAATACATTTATGTTCACTTCATAATTAATCAGATTTCACCATATTTTTATGGACTTATGTATTTACTTCAAGGTTCATAAGATGTTCTTCAGATTTTGGTTTATATCAAAATTCATCAAATTTACTGATGATTTCATCAGTTTTCATCAGAGTTTCTGGAGATTTATATTTGCTTCAAATTTCATCAGTTTTTTTATTTCATCATATTTTCTTTAAATTTATTGTCACTTAAAATTTCATTAGATTTTCTTCAGACTTATGATTACTTCATATTTCATCATATTTTCTTCAGATTTATGTTTAAGTCGGATTTAATCATATTTTCTTAAGATTTACATTCTCTTCAAATTTCATCAGATTTTAATACAATTCATCATAGTTTCTTCAAATTTATGTTCACTTCAAATTTCATTAATTTTTCTTCAAATTTCATCTAATATCCTACAAATTTTATTTTACATCAAATTTCATTAGTTTTTTTTTATTTCATCCGATTTTCTTCAGATTTATATGGACCTCAAATTTCATGAGTTTTTCATCTGATTTTTGTTCACTTCAAATTTCGTCAGACTTTGTTCAGATTTAATCAGATTTTCAGATTTAGGTTCCACTCAATTTCTTCAAATTTCATCCAATTTTCTTTTTATTTTCAATACATTTATGTTCACTTCATAATTAATCAGATTTCACCATATTTTTATGGACTTATGTATTTACTTCAAGGTTCATAAGATGTTCTTCAGATTTTTGTTTATATCAAAATTCATCAAATTTACTGATGATTTCATCAGTTTTCATCAGATTTTCTGGAGATTTATATTTGCTTCAAATTTCATCAGTTTTTTTATTTCATCATATTTTCTTTAAATTTATTGTCACTTAAAATTTCATTAGATTTTCTTCAGACTTATGATTACTTCATATTTCATCATATTTTCTTCAGATTTATGTTTAAGTCGGATTTAATCATATTTTCTTAAGATTTACATTCTCTTCAATTTCATCAGATTTTAATACAATTCATCATAGTTTCTTCAAATTTATGTTCACTTCAAATTTCATTAATTTTTCTTCAAATTTCATCTCATATCCTATAAGTTTTAGTTTTCATCAAATTTCATCAGTTTTTTTTTATTTCATCCGATTTTCTTCAGATTTATATGGACCTCAAATTTCATGAGTTTTTCATCTGATTTTTGTTCACTTCAAATTTCGTCAGACTTTGTTCAGATTTAATCAGATTTTCAGATTTAGGTTCCACTCAATTTCTTCAAATTTCATCCAATTTTCTTTTTATTTTCAATACATTTATGTTCACTTCATAATTAATCAGATTTCACCATATTTTTATGGACTTATGTATTTACTTCAAGGTTCATAAGATGTTCTTCAGATTTTTGTTTATATCAAAATTCATCAAATTTACTGATGATTTCATCAGTTTTCATCAGATTTTCTGGAGATTTATATTTGCTTCAAATTTCATCAGTTTTTTTATTTCATCATATTTTCTTTAAATTTATTGTCACTTAAAATTTCATTAGATTTTCTTCAGACTTATGATTACTTCATATTTCATCATATTTTCTTCAGATTTATGTTTAAGTCGGATTTAATCATATTTTCTTAAGATTTACATTCTCTTCAAATTTCATCAGATTTTAATCAAATTCATCATAGTTTCTTCAAATTTATGTTCGCTTCAAATTTCATTAATTTTTCTTCAAATTTCATCTAATATCCTACAAATTTAAGTTTACATCAAATTTCATAAGTTTTTTTTTATTTCATCTGATTTTCTTCAGATTTATATAGACCTCAAATTTCATGAGTTTTTCATCAGATTTTTGTTCACTTCAAATTTCGTCACACTTTGTTCAGATTTAATCAGATTTTCAGATTTAGGTTCCACTCAATTTCTTCAAATTTCATCCAATTTTCTTTTGATTTTCAATACATTTATGTTCACTTCATAATTAATCAGATTTCACCATATTTTTATGGACTTATGTATTTACTTCAAGGTTCATAAGATGTTTTTCAGATTTTGGTTTATATCAAAATTCATCAAATTTACTGATGATTTCATCAGTTTTCATCAGATTTTCTGGAGATTTATATTTGCTTCAAATTTCATCAGTTTTTTTATTTCATCATATTTTCTTTAAATTTATTGTCACTTAAAATTTCATTAGATTTTCTTCAGACTTATGATTACTTCATATTTCATCATATTTTCTTCAGATTTATGTTTAAGTCGGATTTAATCATATTTTCTTAAGATTTACATTCTCTTCAAATTTCATCAGATTTTAATCAAATTCATCATAGTTTCTTCAAATTTATGTTCGCTTCAAATTTCATTAATTTTTCTTCAAATTTCATCTAATATCCTACAAATTTTAGTTTACATCAAATTTCATAAGTTTTTTTTTATTTCATCCGATTTTCTTCAGATTTATATAGACCTCAAATTTCATGAGTTTTTCATCAGATTTTTGTTCGCTTCAAATTTCGTCAGACTTTGTTCAGATTTTCAGATTTAGGTTCCACTCAATTTCTTCAAATTTCATCCAATTTTCTTTTTATTTTCAATACATTTATGTTCACTTCATAATTAATCAGATTTCACCATATTTTTATGGACTTATGTATTTACTTCAAGGTTCATAAGATGTTCTTCAGATTTTTGTTTATATCAAAATTCATCAAATTTACTGATGATTTCATCAGTTTTCATCAGATTTTCTGGAGATTTATATTTGCTTCAAATTTCATCAGTTTTTATATTTCATCATATTTTCTTTAAATTTATTCTCACTTAAAATTCATCATATTTTCTTCAGACTTATGATTACTTCATATTTCATCATATTTTTTTCAGATTTATGTTTAAGACAGATTTAATCATATTTTCTTAAGATTTACATTCTATTAAAATTTCATCAGATTTTAATCAACTTCATCATAGTTTCTTCAAATTTATGTTCACTTCAAATTTCTTTAATTTTTCTTCAAATTTCATCTAATATCCTACAAATTTTATTTTACATCAAATTTCATCAGTTTTATTTTATTTCATCCGATTTTCTTCAGATTTATATGGAACTCAAATTTCATGAGTTTTTCATCAGATTTTTGTTCACTTCAAATTTCGTCAGACTTTGTTCAGATTTAATCAGATTTTCAGATTTAGGTTCCACTCAATTTCTTCAAATTTCATCCAATTTTCTTTTGATTTTCAATACATTTATGTTCACTTCATAATTAATCAGATTTCACCATATTTTTATGGACTTATGTATTTACTTCAAGGTTCATAAGATGTTCTTCTGATTTTGGTTTATATCAAAATTCATCAAATTTACTTAAGATTTCATCATTTTTCATCAGATTTATATTTGCTTCAAATTTCATCAGTTTTTTTATTTCATCATATTTTCTTTAAATTTATTCTCACTTAAAATTTCATCAGATTTTCTTCAGACTTATGATTACTTCATATTTCATCATATTTTCTTCAGATTTATGTTAAGGTCAGATTTAATCATATTTTCTTAAGATTTACATTCTCTTAAAATTTCATCAGATTTAATCAAATTCATCATAGTTTCTTCAAATTTATGTTCACTTCAAATTTCATTAATTTTTCTTCAAATTTCATTTCATATCCTATAAATTTTAGTTTTTCATCAAATTTCATCAGTTTTTTTTTATTTCATCCGATTTTCTTCAAATTTAATCAGATTTTCAGATTTAGGTTCCACTCAATTTCTTCAAATTTCATCCAATTTTCTTTTGATTTTCAATACATTTATGTTCACTTCATAATTAATCAGATTTCACCATATTTTTATGGACTTATGTATTTACTTCAAGGTTCATAAGATGTTCTTCAGATTTTGGTTTATATCAAAATTCATCAAATTTACTGATGATTTCATCAGTTTTCATCAGAGTTTCTGGAGATTTATATTTGCTTCAAATTTCATCAGTTTTTTTATTTCATCATATTTTCTTTAAATTTATTGTCACTTAAAATTTCATTAGATTTTCTTCAGACTTATGATTACTTCATATTTCATCATATTTTCTTCAGATTTATGTTTAAGTCGGATTTAATCATATTTTCTTAAGATTTACATTCTCTTCAAATTTCATCAGATTTTAATACAATTCATCATAGTTTCTTCAAATTTATGTTCACTTCAAATTTCATTAATTTTTCTTCAAATTTCATCTAATATCCTACAAATTTTATTTTACATCAAATTTCATCAGTTTTTTTTTATTTCATCCGATTTTCTTCAGATTTATATGGACCTCAAATTTCATGAGTTTTTCATCAGATTTTTGTTCACTTCAAATTTCGTCAGACTTTGTTCAGATTTAATCAGATTTTCAGATTTAGGTTCCACTCAATTTCTTCAAATTTCATCCAATTTTCTTTTTATTTTCAATACATTTATGTTCACTTCATAATTAATCAGATTTCACCATATTTTTATGGACTTATGTATTTACTTCAAGGTTCATAAGATGTTCTTCAGATTTTTGTTTATATCAAAATTCATCAAATTTACTGATGATTTCATCAGTTTTCATCAGATATTCTGGAGATTTATATTTGCTTCAAATTTCATCAGTTTTTTTATTTCATCATATTTTCTTTAAATTTATTGTCACTTAAAATTTCATTAGATTTTCTTCAGACTTATGATTACTTCATATTTCATCATATTTTCTTCAGATTTATGTTTAAGTCGGATTTAATCATATTTTCTTAAGATTTACATTCTCTTCAAATTTCATCAGATTTTAATCAAATTCATCATAGTTTCTTCAAATTTATGTTCGCTTCAAATTTC
>CATIWC010003747.1:0-37404 GCA_948472305.1 Vicia faba
CATATATATATATATATATATATATATATATATATATATATATATATATATATATATATATATATATATATATATATAAATGGATTATAAAAATTTAAATATTATAAGAAACATATAGTTTAATTTTCTTAAAAAGGTTATAACATAAAAAATTATAAAGATAAAAAAAAGTAAATTTGTTACTATATCTCTCTCCTTTTATTGTGAACTAAATATACGTGTAACTAAAACTTTTTCTTTACTTCTTTTTCTATTAAATATAAAAATTTAAATTTAAAAGTTGTGTGTAAGAGTAAATTATACAATTGTCATATTTTTATTGAAAAATAGTAAAAACTACACTTAAAAAATTATATTTAAATTTTCTCCTTATTATAAGTTTGTCGTTAGTTCTCGTTTTCTAACAAAGATGAAAAGAAATGATTTATATTGTTTGGATTTGACTTCTATAAATACAAGAAAGATGAAATACAATCAATAGATCTGGTGTATTGAAAACTACTCCTTATAATTTTTAGTTTCTTCATAAAAAATAAGTAAATTTCGGTCTAATGTTAGGAACCGGTTAAACCTTTGGTTTTATCTCCTATTTAATCTCGATTTCCAAGTTTGTATACCGATTTTAGTATCGTTTGGTTTTCAAAATTTGTTCGGCCAGATACGACTTTAATTCCTAGTTCAACTGATTGAACCGATTAATTTAATTCATTTTTCAATAATTGATTTTGAAACAGTATGAATTGATGGGGTGTGTGACATGAAATCTGATGGGGTGTGTGAAATAAATTAAATATAAATTTTTAACTAAATCAATATAAAATTTTCAAACACAAATTTTTACCTTCAATATAAACATTTCAATTATAAGTTTATCGTTAACAACCAAGTTAATGAAATATAATTAAAAATAATTAATGTTATGAAATAAGTACATATATTTTTGTATTAAATATTGATTAAGATATTCAGAAGATCATAATTGTTTTTAAATTTTATACAACAACAAAAAAGTTATCATGGATAATTTTACAAAAAAAAAGTTACCATTGATGATTTTAGACTATAATTTATTAAAATATACAGAATATTTAAGAAGATTTGATAGTGTCTCATAAGGTCAAGATATTGGGCTGCTATAGATATTTCTGAATGATAGTATTATCCTAAATATTTCTGAATGTTGGTAATGATTCCCGATCATGTTTGTGTTGTCTAAGTTGCAACAAAAGTTAGATTATTGTATGTTTTAAATTTTTTTGAATAGTAGTGGTAATTCGGATTGCTGGTTTGATTTTAAACCCTTATAATTTTTTTAAATGTTTTATATTTTTGAATGACGACGGTAATTTAGATATGTTTCAATAATAAGTTCATTTCTATGTCACTGTCTTTGTATTTCTCCTTTTTACTTAATATATAATTTTAGTTGTATAAAAAATATTATTAAATTGTAAAATATAATTAAATAAATATTTATATTTAAAGGTCATTATGTATTTAAATTATGAATAAACAAAATAAATATCTATAAACTCATATTCATGACATGAATAATAAAATGAATAGTATACATAATAAATAAAATAAATAACTATTAAATATATGTAATCATTAAAGAAGAGACGAATGTAGTAATAAATTTTGATTTATTTTAGATAATGATAATATATTTAAAAATAATAATATTTATTAGTAAGAAAACATTAATAACCTTTCCTTGGTAAAACATTTTACTCAGTGAAAAACTTTGGAAGATTGTTTTCAGATTTTTTTAATTCGGTCTACACTCTCTAAAAAGAATGAAATAAATCTCTTATAACAAAAAAATGTTAAAAATTAGTTAAACTTTAAAATAAATTAAGGGATCCCATTTATTAAAAACAAATGTTATAGTAAATTATATTTACATAAATTATTTATATTTAATTAAATATATTTCAAATTTGGGGTTTTGAGCAGAAAAGTGAAGAGAAATGAGTTATTATAATTTTAATTATATTTACATAATTATCATTATATTTATTTAAAAAAATTAAATTAATCTTTCAAAATTTAAGATTAGATAATGCAAATTCTTTGTTTCTTTCTTGTATTTTTTAAGTGGTTAATCTTTTTATATGCTTTTTAATTTTTTTTATATTTTATTTTCTTAAAATATATTTTAGTTTCTATTTTAATATTTACTTGTGTTTTTTATTTCAATGTTTAATTTTATTTATATTTTGTTTTCTTTTAAATGTTATTTTTGAATATGTTTTTTATATTTTTTTTGGTTTATTAATTTATATTATTTTATAAATTTTATATATATATATATATATATATATATATATATATATATATATATATATATATATATATATATATATATATATATTAAATGGATTATAAAAATTTAAATATTATAAGAAACGTATAGTTTAATTTTCTTAAAAAGGTTATAACATAAAAAATTATAAAGATAAAAAAAAGTAAATTTGTTACTATATCTCTCTCCTTTTATTGTGTACTAAATATACGTGTAACTAAAACTTTTTCTTTACTTCTTTTTCTATTAAATATAAAAATTTAAATTTAAAAGTTGTGTGTAAGAGTAAATTATACAATTGTCATATTTTTATTGAAAAATAGTAAAAACTACACTTAAAAAATTATATTTAAATTTTCTCCTTATTATAAGTTTGTCGTTAGTTCTCGTTTTCTAACAAAGATGAAAAGAAATGATTTATATTGTTTGGATTTGACTTCTATAAATACAAGAAAGATGAAATACAATCAATAGATCTGGTGTATTGAAAACCACTCCTTATAATTTTTAGTTTCTTCATAAAAAATAAGTAAATTACGGTCTAATGTTAGGAACCGGTTAAACCTTTGGTTTTATCTCCTATTTATTCTCGATTTCCAAGTTTGTATACCGATTTTAGTATCGTTTGGTTTTCAAAATTTGTTCAGCCAGATACGACTTTAATTCCTAGTTCAACTGATTGAACCGATTAATTTAATTCATTTTTCAGTAATTGATTTTGAAACAGTATGAATTGATGGGGTGTGTGACATGAAATCTGATGTGGTGTGTGAAATAAATTAAATATAAATTTTTAACTAAATCAATATAAATTTTTCAAACACAAATTTTTACCTTCAATATAAACATTTCAATTATAAGTTTGTCGTTAACAACCAAGTTAATGAAATATAATTAAAAATAATTAATGTTATGAAATAAGTACGTATATTTTTGTATTAAATATTGATTAAGATATTCAGAAGATCATAATTGTTTTTAAATTTTATACAACAACAAAAAAGTTATCATGGATAATTTTACAAAAAAAAAGTTACCATTGATGATTTTAGACTATAATTTATTAAAATATACAAAATATTTAAGAAGATTTGATAGTGTCTCATAAGGTCAAGATATTGTGCTGCTCTAGATATTTCCGAATGATAGTATTGTCCTAAATATTTATGAATGGTGGTAATGTTTCCCGATCATGTTTATGTTGTTTAAGTTGCAACAAAAGTTATATTATTGTATTGTTTTAAATTTTTTTGAATAGTAGTGGTAATTCGGATTGCTGGTTTGATTTTAAACCCTTATAATTTTTTTAAATGTTTTATATTTTTGAATGACGACGGTAATTTAGATATGTTTCAATAATAAGTTCATTTCTATGTCACTGTCTTTGTATTTCTCCTTTTTACTTAATATATAATTTTAGTTGTATAAAAAATATTATTAAATTGTAAAATATAATTAAATAAATATTTATATTTAAAGGTCATTATGTATTTAAATTATGAATAAACAAAATAAATAGCTATAAACTCATATTCATGACATGAATAATAAAATGAATAGTATACATAATAAATAAAATAAATAACTATTAAATATATGTAATCATTAAAGAAGAGACGAATGTAGTAATAAATTTTGATTTGTTTTAGATAATGATAATATATTTAAAAATAATAATATTTATTAGTAAGAAAACATTAATAACCTTTCCTTGGTAAAACATTTTACTCAGTGAAAAACTTTGGAAGATTGTTTTCAGATTTTTTTAATTCGGTCTACACTCTCTAAAAAGAATGAAACAAATCTCTTATAACAAAAAAATGTTAAAAATTAGTTAAACTTTAAAATAAATTAAGGGATCCCATTTATTAAAAACAAATGTTATAGTAAATTATATTTACATAAATTATTTATATTTAATTAAATATATTTCAAATTTGGGGTTTTGAGCAGAAAAGTTAAGAGAAATGAGTTATTATAATTTTAATTATATTTACATAATTATCATTAAATTTATTTTAAAAAATTAAATTCATCTTTCAAAATTTAAGATTAGATAATGCAAATTCTTTGTTTCTTACTTGTATTTTTTAAGTGGTTAATCTTTTTATATGCTTTTTAATTTTTTTTATATTTTATTTTCTTAAAATATATTTTAGTTTCTATTTTCATATTTACTTGTGTTTTTTCTTTCAATGTTTAATTTTTTTTATATTTTGTTTTCTTTTAAATGTTATTTTTGAATATGTTTTTTATATTTTTGTTTGGTTTATTAATTTATATTATTTTATAAATTATATATATATATATATATATATATATATATATATATATATATATATATATATATATTAAATGGATTATAAAAATTTAAATATTATAAGAAACATATAGTTTAATTTTCTTAAAAAGGTTATAACATAAAAAATTATAAAGATAAAAAAAAGTAAATTTGTTACTATATCTCTCTCCTTTTATTGTGTACTAAATATACGTGTAACTAAAACTTTTTCTTTACTTCTTTTTCTATTAAATATAAAAATTTAAATTTAAAAGTTGTGTGTAAGAGTAAATTATACAATTGTCATATTTTTATTGAAAAATAGTAAAAACTACACTTAAAAAATTATATTTAAATTTTCTCCTTATTATAAGTTTGTCGTTAGTTCTCGTTTTCTAACAAAGATGAAAAGAAATGATTTATATTGTTTGGATTTGACTTCTATAAATACAAGAAAGATGAAATACAATCAATAGATCTGGTGTATTGAAAACTACTCCTTATAATTTTTAGTTTCTTCATAAAAAATAAGTAAATTACGGTCTAATGTTAGGAACCGGTTAAACCTTTGGTTTTATCTCCTATTTATTCTCGATTTCCAAGTTTGTATACCGATTTTAGTATCGTTTGGTTTTCAAAATTTGTTCAGCCAGATACGACTTTAATTCCTAGTTCAACTGATTGAACCGATTAATTTAATTCATTTTTCAGTAATTGATTTTAAAACAGTATGAATTGATGGGGTGTGTGACATGAAATCTGATGGGGTGTGTGAAATAAATTAAATATAAATTTTTAACTAAATCAATATAAATTTTTCAAACACAAATTTTTACCTTCAATATAAACATTTCAATTATAAGTTTGTCGTTAACAACCAAGTTAATGAAATATAATTAAAAATAATTAATGTTATGAAATAAGTACGTATATTTTTGTATTAAATATTGATTAAGATATTCAGAAGATCATAATTGTTTTTAAATTTTATACAACAACAAAAAAGTTATCATGGATAATTTTACAAAAAAAAAGTTACCATTGATGATTTTAGACTATAATTTATTAAAATATACAAAATATTTAAGAAGATTTGATAGTGTCTCATAAGGTCAAGATATTGTGCTGCTCTAGATATTTCTGAATGATAGTATTGTCCTAAATATTTCTGAATGGTGGTAATGTTTCCCGATCATGTTTGTGTTGTTTAAGTTGCAACAAAAGTTATATTATTGTATTGTTTTAAATTTTTTTGAATAGTAGTGGTAATTCGGATTGCTGGTTTGATTTTAAACCCTTATAATTTTTTTAAATGTTTTATATTTTTGAATGACGACGGTAATTTAGATATGTTTCAATAATAAGTTCATTTCTATGTCACTGTCTTTGTATTTCTCCTTTTTACTTAATATATAATTTTAGTTGTATAAAAAATATTATTAAATTGTAAAATATAATTAAATAAATATTTATATTTAAAGGTCATTATGTATTTAAATTATGAATAAACAAAATAAATAGCTATAAACTCATATTCATGACATGAATAATAAAATGAATAGTATACATAATAAATAAAATAAATAACTATTAAATATATGTAATCATTAAAGAAGAGACGAATGTAGTAATAAATTTTGATTTGTTTTAGATAATGATAATATATTTAAAAATAATAATATTTATTAGTAAGAAAACATTAATAACCTTTCCTTGGTAAAACATTTTACTCAGTGAAAAACTTTGGAAGATTGTTTTCAGATTTTTTTACTTCGGTCTACACTCTCTAAAAAGAATGAAATAAATCTCTTATAACAAAAAAATGTTAAAAATTAGTTAAACTTTAAAATAAATTAAGGGATCCCATTTATTAAAAACAAATGTTATAGTAAATTATATTTACATAAATTATTTATATTTAATTAAATATATTTCAAATTTGGGGTTTTGAGTAGAAAAGTGAAGAGAAATGAGTTATTATAATTTTAATTATATTTACATAATTATCATTATATTTATTTAAAAAAATTAAATTCATCTTTCAAAATTTAAGATTAGATAATGCAAATTCTTTGTTTCTTACTTGTATTTTTTAAGTGGTTAATCTTTTTATATGCTTTTTAATTTTTTTTATATTTTATTTTCTTAAAATATATTTTAGTTTCTATTTTCATATTTACTTGTGTTTTTTCTTTCAATGTTTAATTTTTTTTATATTTTGTTTTCTTTTAAATGTTATTTTTGAATATGTTTTTTATATTTTTGTTTGGTTTATTAATTTATATTATTTTATAAATTATATATATATATATATATATATATATATATATATATATATATATATATTAAATGGATTATAAAAATTTAAATATTATAAGAAACATATAGTTTAATTTTCTTAAAAAGGTTATAACATAAAAAATTATAAAGATAAAAAAAAGTAAATTTGTTACTATATCTCTCTCCTTTTATTGTGTACTAAATATACATGTAACTAAAACTTTTTCTTTACTTCTTTTTCTATTAAATATAAAAATTTAAATTTAAAAGTTGTGTGTAAGAGTAAATTATACAATTGTCATATTTTTATTGAAAAATAGTAAAAACTACACTTAAAAAATTATATTTGAATTTTCTCCTTATTATAAGTTTGTCGTTAGTTCTCGTTTTCTAACAAAGATGAAAAGAAATGATTTATATTGTTTGGATTTGACTTCTATAAATACAAGAAAGATGAAATACAATCAATAGATCTGGTGTATTGAAAACTACTCCTTATAATTTTTAGTTTCTTCATAAAAAATAAGTAAATTACGGTCTAATGTTAGGAACCGGTTAAACCTTTGGTTTTATCTCCTATTTATTCTCGATTTCCAAGTTTGTATACCGATTTTAGTATCGTTTGGTTTTCAAAATTTGTTCAGCCAGATACGACTTTAATTCCTAGTTTAACTGATTGAACCGATTAATTTAATTCATTTTTCAGTAATTGATTTTGAAACAGTATGAATTGATGGGGTGTGTGACATGAAATCTGATGGGGTGTGTGAAATAAATTAAATATAAATTTTTAACTAAATCAATATAAATTTTTCAAACACAAATTTTTACCTTCAATATAAACATTTCAATTATAAGTTTGTCGTTAACAACCAAGTTAATGAAATATAATTAAAAATAATTAATGTTATGAAATAAGTACGTATATTTTTGTATTAAATATTGATTAAGATATTCAGAAGATCATAATTGTTTTTAAATTTTATACAACAACAAAAAAGTTATCATGGATAATTTTACAAAAAAAAAGTTACCATTGATGATTTTAGACTATAATTTATTAAAATATGCAAAATATTTAAGAAGATTTGATAGTGTCTCATAAGGTCAAGATATTGTGCTGCTCTAGATATTTCTGAATGATAGTATTGTCCTAAATATTTCTGAATGGTGGTAATGTTTCCCGATCATGTTTATGTTGTTTAAGTTGCAACAAAAGTTATATTATTGTATTGTTTTAAATTTTTTTGAATAGTAGTGGTAATTCGGATTGCTGGTTTGATTTTAAACCCTTATAATTTTTTTAAATGTTTTATATTTTTGAATGACGACGGTAATTTAGATATGTTTCAATAATAAGTTCATTTCTATGTCACTGTCTTTGTATTTCTCCTTTTTACTTAATATATAATTTTAGTTGTATAAAAAATATTATTAAATTGTAAAATATAATTAAATAAATATTTATATTTAAAGGTCATTATGTATTTAAATTATGAATAAACAAAATAAATAGCTATAAACTCATATTCATGACATGAATAATAAAATGAATAGTATACATAATAAATAAAATAAATAACTATTAAATATATGTAATCATTAAAGAAGAGATGAATGTAGTAATAAATTTTGATTTGTTTTAGATAATGATAATATATTTAAAAATAATAATATTTATTAGTAAGAAAACATTAATAACCTTTCCTTGGTAAAACATTTTACCAAGTGAAAAACTTTGGAAGATTGTTTTCAGATTTTTTTAATTCGGTCTACACTCTCTAAAAAGAATGAAATAAATCTCTTATAACAAAAAAATGTTAAAAATTAGTTAAACTTTAAAATAAATTAAGGGATCCCATTTATTAAAAACAAATGTTATAGTAAATTATATTTACATAAATTATTTATATTTAATTAAATATATTTCAAATTTGGGGTTTTGAGTAGAAAAGTGAAGAGAAATGAGTTATTATAATTTTAATTATATTTACATAATTATCATTATATTTATTTAAAAAAATTAAATTCATCTTTCAAAATTTAAGATTAGATAATGCAAATTCTTTGTTTCTTACTTGTATTTTTTAAGTGGTTAATCTTTTTATATGCTTTTTAATTTTTTTTATATTTTATTTTCTTAAAATATATTTTAGTTTCTATTTTCATATTTACTTGTGTTTTTTCTTTCAATGTTTAATTTTGTTTATATTTTGTTTTCTTTTAAATGTTATTTTTGAATATGTTTTTTATATTTTTGTTTGGTTTATTAATTTATATTATTTTATAAATTTTATAAATATATATATATATATATATATATATATATATATATATATATATATATATATATATATATATATTAAATGGATTATAAAAATTTAAATATTATAAGAAACATATAGTTTAATTTTCTTAAAAAGGTTATAACATAAAAAATTATAAAGATAAAAAAAAGTAAATTTGTTACTATATCTCTCTCCTTTTATTGTGTACTAAATATACGTGTAACTAAAACTTTTTCTTTACTTCTTTTTCTATTAAATATAAAAATTTAAATTTAAAAGTTGTGTGTAAGAGTAAATTATACAATTGTCATATTTTTATTGAAAAATAGTAAAAACTACACTTAAAAAATTATATTTAAATTTTCTCCTTATTATAAGTTTGTCGTTAGTTCTCGTTTTCTAACAAAGATGAAAAGAAATGATTTATATTGTTTGGATTTGACTTCTATAAATACAAGAAAGATGAAATACAATCAATAGATCTGGTGTATTGAAAACTACTCCTTATAATTTTTAGTTTCTTCATAAAAAATAAGTAAATTACGGTCTAATGTTAGGAACCGGTTAAACCTTTGGTTTTATCTCCTATTTATTCTCGATTTCCAAGTTTGTATACCGATTTTAGTATCGTTTGGTTTTCAAAATTTGTTCAGCCAGATACGACTTTAATTCCTAGTTTAACTGATTGAACCGATTAATTTAATTCATTTTTCAGTAATTGATTTTGAAACAGTATGAATTGATGGGGTGTGTGACATGAAATCTGATGGGGTGTGTGAAATAAATTAAATATAAATTTTTAACTAAATCAATATAAATTTTTCAAACACAAATTTTTACCTTCAATATAAACATTTCAATTATAAGTTTGTCGTTAACAACCAAGTTAATGAAATATAATTAAAAATAATTAATGTTATGAAATAAGTACGTATATTTTTGTATTAAATATTGATTAAGATATTCAGAAGATCATAATTGTTTTTAAATTTTATACAACAACAAAAAAGTTATCATGGATAATTTTACAAAAAAAAAGTTACCATTGATGATTTTAGACTATAATTTATTAAAATATACAAAATATTTAAGAAGATTTGATAGTGTCTCATAAGGTCAAGATATTGTGCTGCTCTAGATATTTCTGAATGATAGTATTGTCCTAAATATTTCTGAATGGTGGTAATGTTTCCCGATCATGTTTATGTTGTTTAAGTTGCAACAAAAGTTATATTATTGTATTGTTTTAAATTTTTTTGAATAGTAGTGGTAATTCGGATTGCTGGTTTGATTTTAAACCCTTATAATTTTTTTAAATGTTTTATATTTTTGAATGACGACGGTAATTTAGATATGTTTCAATAATAAGTTCATTTCTATGTCACTGTCTTTGTATTTCTCCTTTTTACTTAATATATAATTTTAGTTGTATAAAAAATATTATTAAATTGTAAAATATAATTAAATAAATATTTATATTTAAAGGTCATTATGTATTTAAATTATGAATAAACAAAATAAATAGCTATAAACTCATATTCATGACATGAATAATAAAATGAATAGTATACATAATAAATAAAATAAATAACTATTAAATATATGTAATCATTAAAGAAGAGACGAATGTAGTAATAAATTTTGATTTGTTTTAGATAATGATAATATATTTAAAAATAATAATATTTATTAGTAAGAAAACATTAATAACCTTTCCTTGGTAAAACATTTTACTCAGTGAAAAACTTTGGAAGATTGTTTTCAGATTTTTTTAATTCGGTCTACACTCTCTAAAAAGAATGAAATAAATCTCTTATAACAAAAAAATGTTAAAAATTAGTTAAACTTTAAAATAAATTAAGGGATCCCATTTATTAAAAACAAATGTTATAGTAAATTATATTTACATAAATTATTTATATTTAATTAAATATATTTCAAATTTGGGGTTTTGAGTAGAAAAGTGAAGAGAAATGAGTTATTATAATTTTAATTATATTTACATAATTATCATTATATTTATTTAAAAAAATTAAATTCATCTTTCAAAATTTAAGATTAGATAATGCAAATTCTTTGTTTCTTACTTGTATTTTTTAAGTGGTTAATCTTTTTATATGCTTTTTAATTTTTTTTATATTTTATTTTCTTAAAATATATTTTAGTTTCTATTTTCATATTTACTTGTGTTTTTTCTTTCAATGCTTAATTTTTTTTATATTTTGTTTTCTTTTAAATGTTATTTTTGAATATGTTTTTTATATTTTTGTTTGGTTTATTAATTTATATTATTTTATAAATTTTATATATATATATATATATATATATATATATATATATATATTAAATGGATTATAAAAATTTAAATATTATAAGAAACATATAGTTTAATTTTCTTAAAAAGGTTATAACATAAAAAATTATAAAGATAAAAAAAAGTAAATTTGTTACTATATCTCTCTCCTTTTATTGTGAACTAAATATACGTGTAACTAAAACTTTTTCTTTACTTCTTTTTCTATTAAATATAAAAATTTAAATTTAAAAGTTGTGTGTAAGAGTAAATTATACAATTGTCATATTTTTATTGAAAAATAGTAAAAACTACACTTAAAAAATTATATTTAAATTTTCTCCTTATTATAAGTTTGTCGTTAGTTCTCGTTTTCTAACAAAGATGAAAAGAAATGATTTATATTGTTTGGATTTGACTTCTATGAATACAAGAAAGATGAAATACAATCAATAGATCTGGTGTATTGAAAACTACTCCTTATAATTTTTAGTTTCTTCATAAAAAATAAGTAAATTACGGTCTAATGTTAGGAACCGGTTAAACCTTTGGTTTTATCTCCTATTTATTCTCGATTTCCAAGTTTGTATACCGATTTTAGTATCGTTTGGTTTTCAAAATTTGTTCGGCCAGATACGACTTTAATTCCTAGTTCAACTGATTGAACCGATTAATTTAATTCATTTTTCAATAATTGATTTTGAAACAGTATGAATTGATGGGGTGTGTGACATGAAATCTGATGGGGTGTGTGAAATAAATTAAATATAAATTTTTAACTAAATCAATATAAATTTTTCAAACACAAATTTTTACCTTCAATATAAACATTTTAATTATAAGTTTGTCGTTAACAACCAAGTTAATGAAATATAATTAAAAATAATTAATGTTATGAAATAAGTACATATATTTTTGTATTAAATATTGATTAAGATATTCAGAAGATCATAATTGTTTTTAAATTTTATACAACAACAAAAAAGTTATCATGGATAATTTTACAAAAAAAAAGTTACCATTGATGATTTTAGACTATAATTTATTAAAATATACAAAATATTTAAGAAGATTTGATAGTGTCTCATAAGGTCAAGATATTGTGCTGCTCTAGATATTTCTGAATGATAGGATTGTCCTAAATATTTCTGAATGGTGGTAATGATTCCCGATCATGTTTGTGTTGTTTAAGTTGCAACAAAAGTTAGATTATTGTATGTTTTAAATTTTTTTGAATAGTAGTGGTAATTCGGATTGCTGTTTTGATTTTAAACCCTTATAATTTTTTTAAATGTTTTATATTTTTGAATGACGACGGTAATTTAGATATGTTTCAATAATAAGTTCATTTCTATGTCACTGTCTTTGTATTTCTCCTTTTTACTTAATATATAATTTTAGTTGTATAAAAAATATTATTAAATTGTAAAATATAATTAAATAAATATTTATATTTAAAGATCATTATGTATTTAAATTATGAATAAACAAAATAAATAGCTATAAACTCATATTCATGACATGAATAATAAAATGAATAGTATACATAATAAAAAAATAAATAACTATTAAATATATGTAATCATTAAAGAAGAGTCGAATGTAGTAATAAATTTTGATTTATTTTAGATAATGATAATATATTTAAAAATAATAATATTTATTAGTAAGAAAATATTAATAACCTTTCCTTGGTAAAACATTTTACTCAGTGAAAAACTTTGGAAGATTGTTTTCAGATTTTTTTAATTCGGTCTACACTCTCTAAAAAGAATGAAATAAATCTCTTATAACAAAAAAATGTTAAAAATTAGTTAAACTTTAAAATAAATTAAGGGATCCCATTTATTAAAAACAAATGTTATAGTAAATTATATTTACATAAATTATTTATATTTAATTAAATATATTTCAAATTTGGGGTTTTGAGCAGAAAAGTGAAGAGAAATGAGTTATTATAATTTTAATTATATTTACATAATTATCATTATATTTATTTAAAAAAATTAAATTCATCTTTCAAAATTTAAGATTAGATAATGCAAATTCTTTTTTTCTTACTTGTATTTTTTAAGTGGTTAATCTTTTTATATGCTTTTTAATTTTTTTTATATTTTATTTTCTTAAAATATATTTTAGTTTCTATTTTCATATTTACTTGTGTTTTTTCTTTCAATGTTTAATTTTTTTTATATTTTGTTTTCTTTTAAATGTTATTTTTGAATATGTTTTTTATATTTTTGTTTGGTTTATTAATTTATATTATTTTATAAATTATATATATATATATATATATATATATATATATATATATATATATATATATATATATATATATTAAATGGATTATAAAAATTTAAATATTATAAGAAACATATAGTTTAATTTTCTTAAAAAGGTTATAACATAAAAAATTATAAAGATAAAAAAAAGTAAATTTGTTACTATATCTCTCTCCTTTTATTGTGTACTAAATATACGTGTAACTAAAACTTTTTCTTTACTTCTTTTTCTATTAAATATAAAAATTTAAATTTAAAAGTTGTGTGTAAGAGTAAATTATACAATTGTCATATTTTTATTGAAAAATATTAAAAACTACACTTAAAAAATTATATTTAAATTTTCTCCTTATTATAAGTTTGTCGTTAGTTCTCGTTTTCTAACAAAGATGAAAAGAAATGATTTATATTGTTTGGATTTGACTTCTATAAATACAAGAAAGATGAAATACAATCAATAGATCTGGTGTATTGAAAACTACTCCTTATAATTTTTAGTTTCTTCATAAAAAATAAGTAAATTACGGTCTAATGTTAGGAACCGGTTAAACCTTTGGTTTTATCTCCTATTTATTCTCGATTTCCAAGTTTGTATACCGATTTTAGTATCGTTTGGTTTTCAAAATTTGTTCAGCCAGATACGACTTTAATTCCTAGTTCAACTGATTGAACCGATTAATTTAATTCATTTTTCAGTAATTGATTTTGAAACAGTATGAATTGATGGGGTGTGTGACATGAAATCTGATGGGGTGTGTGAAATAAATTAAATATAAATTTTTAACTAAATCAATATAAATTTTTCAAACACAAATTTTTACCTTCAATATAAACATTTCAATTATAAGTTTGTCGTTAACAACCAAGTTAATGAAATATAATTAAAAATAATTAATGTTATGAAATAAGTACATATATTTTTGTATTAAATATTGATTAAGATATTCAGAAGATCATAATTGTTTTTAAATTTTATACAACAACAAAAAAGTTATCATGGATAATTTTACAAAAAAAAAGTTACCATTGATGATTTTAGACTATAATTTATTAAAATATACAAAATATTTAAGAAGATTTGATAGTGTCTCATAAGGTCAAGATATTGTGCTGCTCTAGATATTTCTGAATGATAGTATTGTCCTAAATATTTCTGAATGGTGGTAATGTTTCCCGATCATGTTTATGTTGTTTAAGTTGCAACAAAAGTTATATTATTGTATTGTTTTAAATTTTTTTGAATAGTAGTGGTAATTCGGATTGCTGGTTTGATTTTAAACCCTTATAATTTTTTTAAATGTTTTATATTTTTGAATGACGACGGTAATTTAGATATGTTTCAATAATAAGTTAAGTTCATTTCTATGTCACTGTCTTTGTATTTCTCCTTTTTACTTATTATATAATATTAGTTGTATAAAAAATATTATTAAATTGTAAAATATAATTAAATAAATATTTATATTTAAAGATCATTATGTATTTAAATTATGAATAAACAAAATAAATAGCTATAAACTCATATTCATGACATGAATAATAAAATGAATAGTATACATAATAAATAAAATAAATAACTATTAAATATATGTAATCATTAAAGAAGAGACGAATGTAGTAATAAATTTTGATTTGTTTTAGATAATGATAATATATTTAAAAATAATAATATTTATTAGTAAGAAAACATTAATAACCTTTCCTTGGTAAAACATTTTACTCAGTGAAAAACTTTGGAAGATTGTTTTCAGATTTTTTTAATTCGGTCTACACTCTCTAAAAAGAATGAAATAAATCTCTTATAACAAAAAAATGTTAAAAATTAGTTAAACTTTAAAATAAATTAAGGGATCCCATTTATTAAAAACAAATGTTATAGTAAATTATATTTACATAAATTATTTATATTTAATTAAATATATTTCAAATTTGGGGTTTTGAGTAGAAAAGTGAAGAGAAATGAGTTATTATAATTTTAATTATATTTACATAATTATCATTATATTTATTTAAAAAAATTAAATTCATCTTTCAAAATTTAAGATTAGATAATGCAAATTCTTTGTTTCTTACTTGTATTTTTTAAGTGGTTAATCTTTTTATATGCTTTTTAATTTTTTTTATATTTTATTTTCTTAAAATATATTTTAGTTTCTATTTTCATATTTACTTGTGTTTTTTCTTTCAATGCTTAATTTTTTTTATATTTTGTTTTCTTTTAAATGTTATTTTTGAATATGTTTTTTATATTTTTGTTTGGTTTATTAATTTATATTATTTTATAAATTATATATATATATATATATATATATATATATATATATATATATATATATATATATATATATATATATATATATATATATATAAAATGGATTATAAAAATTTAAATATTATAAGAAACATATAGTTTAATTTTCTTAAAAAGGTTATAACATAAAAAATTATAAAGATAAAAAAAAGTAAATTTGTTACTATATCTCTCTCCTTTTATTGTGAACTAAATATACGTGTAACTAAAACTTTTTCTTTACTTCTTTTTCTATTAAATATAAAAATTTAAATTTAAAAGTTGTGTGTAAGAGTAAATTATACAATTGTCATATTTTTATTGAAAAATAGTAAAAACTACACTTAAAAAATTATATTTAAATTTTCTCCTTATTATAAGTTTGTCGTTAGTTCTCGTTTTCTAACAAAGATGAAAAGAAATGATTTATATTGTTTGGATTTGACTTCTATGAATACAAGAAAGATGAAATACAATCCATAGATCTGGTGTATTGAAAACTACTCCTTATAATTTTTAGTTTCTTCATAAAAAATAAGTAAATTACGGTCTAATGTTAGGAACCGGTTAAACCTTTGGTTTTATCTCCTATTTATTCTCGATTTCCAAGTTTGTATACCGATTTTAGTATCGTTTGGTTTTCAAAATTTGTTCGGCCAGATACGACTTTAATTCCTAGTTCAACTGATTGAACCGATTAATTTAATTCATTTTTCAATAATTGATTTTGAAACAGTATGAATTGATGGGGTGAGTGACATGAAATCTGATGGGGTGTGTGAAATAAATTAAATATAAATTTTTAACTAAATCAATATAAATTTTTCAAACACAAATTTTTACCTTCAATATAAACATTTTAATTATAAGTTTGTCGTTAACAACCAAGTTAATGAAATATAATTAAAAATAATTAATGTTATGAAATAAGTACATATATTTTTGTATTAAATATTGATTAAGATATTCAGAAGATCATAATTGTTTTCAAATTTTATACAACAACAAAAAAGTTATCATGGATAATTTTACAAAAAAAAAGTTACCATTGATGATTTTAGACTATAATTTATTAAAATATACAAAATATTTAAGAAGATTTGATAGTGTCTCATAAGGTCAAGATATTGTGCTGCTCTAGATATTTCTGAATGATAGGATTGTCCTAAATATTTCTGAATGGTGGTAATGATTCCCGATCATGTTTGTGTTGTTTAAGTTGCAACAAAAGTTAGATTATTGTATGTTTTAAATTTTTTTGAATAGTAGTGGTAATTCGGATTGCTGTTTTGATTTTAAACCCTTATAATTTTTTTAAATGTTTTATATTTTTGAATGACGACGGTAATTTAGATATGTTTCAATAATAAGTTCATTTCTATGTCACTGTCTTTGTATTTCTCCTTTTTACTTAATATATAATTTTAGTTGTATAAAAAATATTATTAAATTGTAAAATATAATTAAATAAATATTTATATTTAAAGATCATTATGTATTTAAATTATGAATAAACAAAATAAATAGCTATAAACTCATATTCATGACATGAATAATAAAATGAATAGTATACATAATAAAAAAATAAATAACTATTAAATATATGTAATCATTAAAGAAGAGTCGAATGTAGTAATAAATTTTGATTTATTTTAGATAATGATAATATATTTAAAAATAATAATATTTATTAGTAAGAAAATATTAATAACCTTTCCTTGGTAAAACATTTTACTCAGTGAAAAACTTTGGAAGATTGTTTTCAGATTTTTTTAATTCGGTCTACACTCTCTAAAAAGAATGAAATAAATCTCTTATAACAAAAAAATGTTAAAAATTAGTTAAACTTTAAAATAAATTAAGGGATCCCATTTATTAAAAACAAATGTTATAGTAAATTATATTTACATAAATTATTTATATTTAATTAAATATATTTCAAATTTGGGGTTTTGAGCAGAAAAGTGAAGAGAAATGAGTTATTATAATTTTAATTATATTTACATAATTATCATTATATTTATTTAAAAAAATTAAATTCATCTTTCAAAATTTAAGATTAGATAATGCAAATTCTTTTTTTCTTACTTGTATTTTTTAAGTGGTTAATCTTTTTATATGCTTTTTAATTTTTTTTATATTTTATTTTCTTAAAATATATTTTAGTTTCTATTTTCATATTTACTTATGTTTTTTCTTTCAATGTTTAATTTTTTATATATTTTGTTTTCTTTTAAATGTTATTTTTGAATATGTTTTTTATATTTTTGTTTGGTTTATTAATTTATATTATTTTATAAATTATATATATATATATATATATATATATATATATATATATATATATATATATATATATATATATATATATATATATTAAATGGATTATAAAAATTTAAATATTATAAGAAACATATAGTTAAATTTTCTTAAAAAGGTTATAACATAAAAAATTATAAAGATAAAAAAAAGTAAATTTGTTACTATATCTCTCTCCTTTTATTGTGAACTAAATATACGTGTAACTAAAACTTTTTCTTTACTTCTTTTTCTATTAAATATAAAAATTTAAATTTAAAAGTTGTGTGTAAGAGTAAATTATACAATTGTCATATTTTTATTGAAAAAAAGTAAAAACTACACTTAAAAAATTATATTTAAATTTTCTCCTTATTATAAGTTTGTCGTTAGTTATCGTTTTCAAACAAAGATGAAAAGAAATGATTTATATTGTTTGGATTTGACTTCTATGAATACAAGAAAGATGAAATACAATCAATAGATCTGGTGTATTGAAAACTACTCCTTATAATTTTTAGTTTCTTCATAAAATATAAGTAAATTACGGTCTAATGTTAGGAACCGGTTAAACCTTTGGTTTTATCTCCTATTTATTCTCGATTTCCAAGTTTGTATACCGATTTTAGTATCGTTTGGTTTTCAAAATTTGTTCGGCCAGATACGACTTTAATTCCTAGTTCAACTGATTGAACCGATTAATTTAATTCATTTTTCAATAATTGATTTTGAAACAGTATGAATTGATGGGGTGGGTGACATGAAATCTGATGGGGTGTGTGAAATAAATTAAATATAAATTTTTAACTAAATCAATATAAAATTTTCAAACACAAATTTTTACCTTCAATATAAACATTTCAATTATAAGTTTGTCGTTAACAACCAAGTTAATGAAATATAATTAAAAATAATTAATGTTATGAAATAAGTACATATATTTTTGTATTAAATATTGATTAAGATATTCAGAAGATCATAATTGTTTTTAAATTTTATACAACAACAAAAAAGTTATCATGGATAATTTTACAAAAAAAAGTTACCATTGATGATTTTAGACTATAATTTATTAAAATATACAAAATATTTAAGAAGATTTGATAGTGTCTCATAAGGTCAAGATATTGTGCTGCTCTAGATATTTCTGAATGATAGGATTGTCCTAAATATTTCTGAATGGTGGTAATGATTCCCGATCATGTTTGTGTTGTTTAAGTTGCAACAAAAGTTAGATTATTGTATGTTTTAAATTTTTTTGAATAGTAGTGGTAATTCGGATTGCTGTTTTGATTTTAAACCCTTATAATTTTTTTAAATGTTTTATATTTTTGAATGACGACGGTAATTTAGATATGTTTCAATAATAAGTTCATTTCTATGTCACTGTCTTTGTATTTCTCCTTTTTACTTAATATATAATTTTAGTTGTATAAAAAATATTATTAAATTGTAAAATATAATTAAATAAATATTTATATTTAAAGATCATTATGTATTTAAATTATGAATAAACAAAATAAATAGCTATAAACTCATATTCATGACATGAATAATAAAATGAATAGTATACATAATAAAAAAATAAATAACTATTAAATATATGTAATCATTAAAGAAGAGTCGAATGTAGTAATAAATTTTGATTTATTTTAGATAATGATAATATATTTAAAAATAATAATATTTATTAGTAAGAAAATATTAATAACCTTTCCTTGGTAAAACATTTTACTCAGTGAAAAACTTTGGAAGATTGTTTTCAGATTTTTTTTAATTCGGTCTACACTCTCTAAAAAGAATGAAATAAATCTCTTATAACAAAAAAATGTTAAAAATTAGTTAAACTTTAAAATAAATTAAGGGATCCCATTTATTAAAAACAAATGTTATAGTAAATTATATTTACATAAATTATTTATATTTAATTAAATATATTTCAAATTTGGGGTTTTGAGCAGAAAAGTGAAGAGAAATGAGTTATTATAATTTTAATTATATTTACATAATTATCATTATATTTATTTAAAAAAATTAAATTCATCTTTCAAAATTTAAGATTAGATAATGCAAATTCTTTTTTTCTTACTTGTATTTTTTAAGTGGTTAATCTTTTTATATGCTTTTTAATTTTTTTTATATTTTATTTTCTTAAAATATATTTTAGTTTCTATTTTCATATTTACTTATGTTTTTTCTTTCAATGTTTAATTTTTTTTATATTTTGTTTTCTTTTAAATGTTATTTTTGAATATGTTTTTTATATTTTTGTTTGGTTTATTAATTTATATTATTTTATAAATTATATATATATATATATATATATATATATATATATATATATATATATATTAAATGGATTATAAAAATTTAAATATTATAAGAAACATATAGTTTAATTTTCTTAAAAAGGTTATAACATAAAAAATTATAAAGATAAAAAAAAGTAAATTTGTTACTATATCTCTCTCCTTTTATTGTGTACTAAATATACGTGTAACTAAAACTTTTTCTTTACTTCTTTTTCTATTAAATATAAAAATTTAAATTTAAAAGTTGTGTGTAAGAGTAAATTATACAATTGTCATATTTTTATTGAAAAATATTAAAAACTACACTTAAAAAATTATATTTAAATTTTCTCCTTATTATAAGTTTGTCGTTAGTTCTCGTTTTCTAACAAAGATGAAAAGAAATGATTTATATTGTTTGGATTTGACTTCTATAAATACAAGAAAGATGAAATACAATCAATAGATCTGGTGTATTGAAAACTACTCCTTATAATTTTTAGTTTCTTCATAAAAAATAAGTAAATTACGGTCTAATGTTAGGAACCGGTTAAACCTTTGGTTTTATCTCCTATTTATTCTCGATTTCCAAGTTTGTATACCGATTTTAGTATCGTTTGGTTTTCAAAATTTGTTCAGCCAGATACGACTTTAATTCCTAGTTCAACTGATTGAACCGATTAATTTAATTCATTTTTCAGTAATTGATTTTGAAACAGTATGAATTGATGGGGTGTGTGACATGAAATCTGATGGGGTGTGTGAAATAAATTAAATATAAATTTTTAACTAAATCAATATAAATTTTTCAAACACAAATTTTTACCTTCAATATAAACATTTCAATTATAAGTTTGTCGTTAACAACCAAGTTAATGAAATATAATTAAAAATAATTAATGTTATGAAATAAGTACATATATTTTTGTATTAAATATTGATTAAGATATTCAGAAGATCATAATTGTTTTTAAATTTTATACAACAACAAAAAAGTTATCATGGATAATTTTACAAAAAAAAAGTTACCATTGATGATTTTAGACTATAATTTATTAAAATATACAAAATATTTAAGAAGATTTGATAGTGTCTCATAAGGTCAAGATATTGTGCTGCTCTAGATATTTCTGAATGATAGTATTGTCCTAAATATTTCTGAATGGTGGTAATGTTTCCCGATCATGTTTATGTTGTTTAAGTTGCAACAAAAGTTATATTATTGTATTGTTTTAAATTTTTTTGAATAGTAGTGGTAATTCGGATTGCTGGTTTGATTTTAAACCCTTATAATTTTTTTAAATGTTTTATATTTTTGAATGACGACGGTAATTTAGATATGTTTCAATAATAAGTTCATTTCTATGTCACTGTCTTTGTATTTCTCCTTTTTACTTAATATATAATTTTAGTTGTATAAAAAATATTATTAAATTGTAAAATATAATTAAATAAATATTTATATTTAAAGATCATTATGTATTTAAATTATGAATAAACAAAATAAATAGCTATAAACTCATATTCATGACATGAATAATAAAATGAATAGTATACATAATAAAAAAATAAATAACTATTAAATATATGTAATCATTAAAGAAGAGTCGAATGTAGTAATAAATTTTGATTTATTTTAGATAATGATAATATATTTAAAAATAATAATATTTATTAGTAAGAAAATATTAATAACCTTTCCTTGGTAAAACATTTTACTCAGTGAAAAACTTTGGAAGATTGTTTTCAGATTTTTTTAATTTGGTCTACACTCTCTAAAAAGAATGAAATAAATCTCTTATAACAAAAAAATGTTAAAAATTAGTTAAACTTTAAAATAAATTAAGGGATCCCATTTATTAAAAACAAATGTTATAGTAAATTATATTTACATAAATTATTTATATTTAATTAAATATATTTCAAATTTGGGGTGTTGAGCATAAAAGTGAAGAGAAATGAGTTATTATAATTTTAATTATATTTACATAATTATCATTATATTTATTTAAAAAAATTAAATTCATCTTTCAAAATTTAAGATTAGATAATGCAAATTCTTTGTTTCTTACTTGTATTTTTTAAGTGGTTAATCTTTTTATATGCTTTTTAATTTTTTTTATATTTTATTTTCTTAAAATATATTTTAGTTTCTATTTTCATATTTACTTGTGTTTTTTCTTTCAATGCTTAATTTTTTTTATATTTTGTTTTCTTTTAAATGTTATTTTTGAATATGTTTTTTATATTTTTGTTTGGTTTATTAATTTATATTATTTTATAAATTTTATATATATATATATATATATATATATATATATATATATATATATATATATATATTAAATGGATTATAAAAATTTAAATATTATAAGAAACATATAGTTTAATTTTCTTAAAAAGGTTATAACATAAAAAATTATAAAGATAAAAAAAAGTAAATTTGTTACTATATCTCTCTCCTTTTATTGTGAACTAAATATACGTGTAACTAAAACTTTTTCTTTACTTCTTTTTCTATTAAATATAAAAATTTAAATTTAAAAGTTGTGTGTAAGAGTAAATTATACAATTGTCATATTTTTATTGAAAAATAGTAAAAACTACACTTAAAAAATTATATTTAAATTTTCTCCTTATTATAAGTTTGTCGTTAGTTATCGTTTTCTAACAAAGATGAAAAGAAATGATTTATATTGTTTGGATTTGACTTCTATGAATACAAGAAAGATGAAATACAATCAATAGATCTGGTGTATTGAAAACTACTCCTTATAATTTTTAGTTTCTTCATAAAATATAAGTAAATTACGGTCTAATGTTAGGAACCGGTTAAACCTTTGGTTTTATCTCCTATTTATTCTCGATTTCCAAGTTTGTATACCGATTTTAGTATCGTTTGGTTTTCAAAATTTGTTCGGCCAGATACGACTTTAATTCCTAGTTCAACTGATTGAACCGATTAATTTAATTCATTTTTCAATAATTGATTTTGAAACAGTATGAATTGATGGGGTGGGTGACATGAAATCTGATGGGGTGTGTGAAATAAATTAAATATAAATTTTTAACTAAATCAATATAAAATTTTCAAACACAAATTTTTACCTTCAATATAAACATTTCAATTATAAGTTTGTTGTTAACAACCAAGTTAATGAAATATAATTAAAAATAATTAATGTTATGAAATAAGTACATATATTTTTGTATTAAATATTGATTAAGATATTCAGAAGATCATAATTGTTTTTAAATTTTATACAACAACAAAAAAGTTATCATGGATAATTTTACAAAAAAAAGTTACCATTGATGATTTTAGACTATAATTTATTAAAATATACAAAATATTTAAGAAGATTTGATAGTGTCTCATAAGGTCAAGATATTGTGCTGCTCTAGATATTTCTGAATGATAGGATTGTCCTAAATATTTCTGAATGGTGGTAATGATTCCCGATCATGTTTGTGTTGTTTAAGTTGCAACAAAAGTTAGATTATTGTATGTTTTAAATTTTTTTGAATAGTAGTGGTAATTCGGATTGCTGTTTTGATTTTAAACCCTTATAATTTTTTTAAATGTTTTATATTTTTGAATGACGACGGTAATTTAGATATGTTTCAATAATAAGTTCATTTCTATGTCACTGTCTTTGTATTTCTCCTTTTTACTTAATATATAATTTTAGTTGTATAAAAAATATTATTAAATTGTAAAATATAATTAAATAATTATTTATATTTAAAGATCATTATGTATTTAAATTATGAATAAACAAAATAAATAGCTATAAACTCATATTCATGACATGAATAATAAAATGAATAGTATACATAATAAAAAAATAAATAACTATTAAATATATGTAATCATTAAAGAAGAGTCGAATGTAGTAATAAATTTTGATTTATTTTAGATAATGATAATATATTTAAAAATAATAATATTTATTAGTAAGAAAATATTAATAACCTTTCCTTGGTAAAACATTTTACTCAGTGAAAAACTTTGGAAGATTGTTTTCAGATTTTTTTAATTTGGTCTACACTCTCTAAAAAGAATGAAATAAATCTCTTATAACAAAAAAATGTTAAAAATTAGTTAAACTTTAAAATAAATTAAGGGATCCCATTTATTAAAAACAAATGTTATAGTAAATTATATTTACATAAATTATTTATATTTAATTAAATATATTTCAAATTTGGGGTTTTGAGCATAAAAGTGAAGAGAAATGAGTTATTATAATTTTAATTATATTTACATAATTATCATTATATTTATTTAAAAAAATTAAATTCATCTTTCAAAATTTAAGATTAGATAAGGCAAATTCTTTGTTTCTTACTTGTATTTTTTAAGTGGTTAATCTTTTTATATGCTTTTTAATTTTTTTTATATTTTATTTTCTTAAAATATATTTTAGTTTCTATTTTCATATTTACTTGTGTTTTTTCTTTCAATGTTTAATTTTTTTTATATTTTGTTTTCTTTTAAATGTTATTTTTGAATATGTTTTTTATATTTTTGTTTGGTTTATTAATTTATATTATTTTATAAATTATATATATATATATATATATATATATATATATATATATATATATATTAAATGGATTATAAAAATTTAAATATTATAAGAAACATATAGTTTAATTTTCTTAAAAAGGTTATAACATAAAAAATTATAAAGATAAAAAAAAGTAAATTTGTTACTATATCTCTCTCCTTTTATTGTGTACTAAATATACGTGTAACTAAAACTTTTTCTTTACTTCTTTTTCTATTAAATATAAAAATTTAAATTTAAAAGTTGTGTGTAAGAGTAAATTATACAATTGTCATATTTTTATTGAAAAATATTAAAAACTACACTTAAAAAATTATATTTAAATTTTCTCCTTATTATAAGTTTGTCGTTAGTTCTCGTTTTCTAACAAAGATGAAAAGAAATGATTTATATTGTTTGGATTTGACTTCTATAAATACAAGAAAGATGAAATACAATCAATAGATCTGGTGTATTGAAAACTACTCCTTATAATTTTTAGTTTCTTCATAAAAAATAAGTAAATTACGGTCTAATGTTAGGAACCGGTTAAACCTTTGGTTTTATCTCCTATTTATTCTCGATTTCCAAGTTTGTATACCGATTTTAGTATCGTTTGGTTTTCAAAATTTGTTCAGCCAGATACGACTTTAATTCCTAGTTCAACTGATTGAACCGATTAATTTAATTCATTTTTCAGTAATTGATTTTGAAACAGTATGAATTGATGGGGTGTGTGACATGAAATCTGATGGGGTGTGTGAAATAAATTAAATATAAATTTTTAACTAAATCAATATAAATTTTTCAAACACAAATTTTTACCTTCAATATAAACATTTCAATTATAAGTTTGTCGTTAACAACCAAGTTAATGAAATATAATTAAAAATAATTAATGTTATGAAATAAGTACGTATATTTTTGTATTAAATATTGATTAAGATATTCAGAAGATCATAATTGTTTTTAAATTTTATACAACAACAAAAAAGTTATCATGGATAATTTTACAAAAAAAAAGTTACCATTGATGATTTTAGACTATAATTTATTAAAATATACAAAATATTTAAGAAGATTTGATAGTGTCTCATAAGGTCAAGATATTGTGCTGCTCTAGATATTTCTGAATGATAGTATTGTCCTAAATATTTCTGAATGGTGGTAATGTTTCCCGATCATGTTTATGTTGTTTAAGTTGCAACAAAAGTTATATTATTGTATTGTTTTAAATTTTTTTGAATAGTAGTGGTAATTCGGATTGCTGGTTTGATTTTAAACCCTTATAATTTTTTTAAATGTTTTATATTTTTGAATGACGACGGTAATTTAGATATGTTTCAATAATAAGTTCATTTCTATGTCACTGTCTTTGTATTTCTCCTTTTTACTTAATATATAATTTTAGTTGTATAAAAAATATTATTAAATTGTAAAATATAATTAAATAAATATTTATATTTAAAGATCATTATGTATTTAAATTATGAATAAACAAAATAAATAGCTATAAACTCATATTCATGACATGAATAATAAAATGAATAGTATACATAATAAAAAAATAAATAACTATTAAATATATGTAATCATTAAAGAAGAGTCGAATGTAGTAATAAATTTTGATTTATTTTAGATAATGATAATATATTTAAAAATAATAATATTTATTAGTAAGAAAATATTAATAACCTTTCCTTGGTAAAACATTTTACTCAGTGAAAAACTTTGGAAGATTGTTTTCAGATTTTTTTAATTTGGTCTACACTCTCTAAAAAGAATGAAATAAATCTCTTATAACAAAAAAATGTTAAAAATTAGTTAAACTTTAAAATAAATTAAGGGATCCCATTTATTAAAAACAAATGTTATAGTAAATTATATTTACATAAATTATTTATATTTAATTAAATATATTTCAAATTTGGGGTTTTGAGCATAAAAGTGAAGAGAAATGAGTTATTATAATTTTAATTATATTTACATAATTATCATTATATTTATTTAAAAAAATTAAATTCATCTTTCAAAATTTAAGATTAGATAATGCAAATTCTTTGTTTCTTACTTGTATTTTTTAAGTGGTTAATCTTTTTATATGCTTTTTAATTTTTTTTATATTTTATTTTCTTAAAATATATTTTAGTTTCTATTTTCATATTTACTTGTGTTTTTTCTTTCAATGCTTAATTTTTTTTATATTTTGTTTTCTTTTAAATGTTATTTTTGAATATGTTTTTTATATTTTTGTTTGGTTTATTAATTTATATTATTTTATAAATTTTATATATATATATATATATATATATATATATATATATATATATATATATATATATTAAATGGATTATAAAAATTTAAATATTATAAGAAACATATAGTTTAATTTTCTTAAAAAGGTTATAACATAAAAAATTATAAAGATAAAAAAAAGTAAATTTGTTACTATATCTCTCTCCTTTTATTGTGAACTAAATATACGTGTAACTAAAACTTTTTCTTTACTTCTTTTTCTATTAAATATAAAAATTTAAATTTAAAAGTTGTGTGTAAGAGTAAATTATACAATTGTCATATTTTTATTGAAAAATAGTAAAAACTACACTTAAAAAATTATATTTAAATTTTCTCCTTATTATAAGTTTGTCGTTAGTTATCGTTTTCTAACAAAGATGAAAAGAAATGATTTATATTGTTTGGATTTGACTTCTATGAATACAAGAAAGATGAAATACAATCAATAGATCTGGTGTATTGAAAACTACTCCTTATAATTTTTAGTTTCTTCATAAAATATAAGTAAATTACGGTCTAATGTTAGGAACCGGTTAAACCTTTGGTTTTATCTCCTATTTATTCTCGATTTCCAAGTTTGTATACCGATTTTAGTATCGTTTGGTTTTCAAAATTTGTTCGGCCAGATACGACTTTAATTCCTAGTTCAACTGATTGAACCGATTAATTTAATTCATTTTTCAATAATTGATTTTGAAACAGTATGAATTGATGGGGTGGGTGACATGAAATCTGATGGGGTGTGTGAAATAAATTAAATATAAATTTTTAACTAAATCAATATAAAATTTTCAAACACAAATTTTTACCTTCAATATAAACATTTCAATTATAAGTTTGTCGTTAACAACCAAGTTAATGAAATATAATTAAAAATAATTAATGTTATGAAATAAGTACATATATTTTTGTATTAAATATTGATTAAGATATTCAGAAGATCATAATTGTTTTTAAATTTTATACAACAACAAAAAAGTTATCATGGATAATTTTACAAAAAAAAGTTACCATTGATGATTTTAGACTATAATTTATTAAAATATACAAAATATTTAAGAAGATTTGATAGTGTCTCATAAGGTCAAGATATTGTGCTGCTCTAGATATTTCTGAATGATAGGATTGTCCTAAATATTTCTGAATGGTGGTAATGATTCCCGATCATGTTTGTGTTGTTTAAGTTGCAACAAAAGTTAGATTATTGTATGTTTTAAATTTTTTTGAATAGTAGTGGTAATTCGGATTGCTGTTTTGATTTTAAACCCTTATAATTTTTTTAAATGTTTTATATTTTTGAATGACGACGGTAATTTAGATATGTTTCAATAATAAGTTCATTTCTATGTCACTGTCTTTGTATTTCTCCTTTTTACTTAATATATAATTTTAGTTGTATAAAAAATATTATTAAATTGTAAAATATAATTAAATAATTATTTATATTTAAAGATCATTATGTATTTAAATTATGAATAAACAAAATAAATAGCTATAAACTCATATTCATGACATGAATAATAAAATGAATAGTATACATAATAAAAAAATAAATAACTATTAAATATATGTAATCATTAAAGAAGAGTCGAATGTAGTAATAAATTTTGATTTATTTTAGATAATGATAATATATTTAAAAATAATAATATTTATTAGTAAGAAAATATTAATAACCTTTCCTTGGTAAAACATTTTACTCAGTGAAAAACTTTGGAAGATTGTTTTCAGATTTTTTTAATTTGGTCTACACTCTCTAAAAAGAATGAAATAAATCTCTTATAACAAAAAAATGTTAAAAATTAGTTAAACTTTAAAATAAATTAAGGGATCCCATTTATTAAAAACAAATGTTATAGTAAATTATATTTACATAAATTATTTATATTTAATTAAATATATTTCAAATTTGGGGTTTTGAGCATAAAAGTGAAGAGAAATGAGTTATTATAATTTTAATTATATTTACATAATTATCATTATATTTATTTAAAAAAATTAAATTCATCTTTCAAAATTTAAGATTAGATAAGGCAAATTCTTTGTTTCTTACTTGTATTTTTTAAGTGGTTAATCTTTTTATATGCTTTTTAATTTTTTTTATATTTTATTTTCTTAAAATATATTTTAGTTTCTATTTTCATATTTACTTGTGTTTTTTCTTTCAATGTTTAATTTTTTTTATATTTTGTTTTCTTTTAAATGTTATTTTTGAATATGTTTTTTATATTTTTGTTTGGTTTATTAATTTATATTATTTTATAAATTATATATATATATATATATATATATATATATATATATATATATATATATATATATATATATATATATATATATATATATATATATATATTAAATGGATTATAAAAATTTAAATATTATAAGAAACATATAGTTTAATTTTCTTAAAAAGGTTATAACATAAAAAATTATAAAGATAAAAAAAAGTAAATTTGTTACTATATCTCTCTCCTTTTATTGTGTACTAAATATACGTGTAACTAAAACTTTTTCTTTACTTCTTTTTCTATTAAATATAAAAATTTAAATTTAAAAGTTGTGTGTAAGAGTAAATTATACAATTGTCATATTTTTATTGAAAAATATTAAAAACTACACTTAAAAAATTATATTTAAATTTTCTCCTTATTATAAGTTTGTCGTTAGTTCTCGTTTTCTAACAAAGATGAAAAGAAATGATTTATATTGTTTGGATTTGACTTCTATAAATACAAGAAAGATGAAATACAATCAATAGATCTGGTGTATTGAAAACTACTCCTTATAATTTTTAGTTTCTTCATAAAAAATAAGTAAATTACGGTCTAATGTTAGGAACCGGTTAAACCTTTGGTTTTATCTCCTATTTATTCTCGATTTCCAAGTTTGTATACCGATTTTAGTATCGTTTGGTTTTCAAAATTTGTTCAGCCAGATACGACTTTAATTCCTAGTTCAACTGATTGAACCGATTAATTTAATTCATTTTTCAGTAATTGATTTTGAAACAGTATGAATTGATGGGGTGTGTGACATGAAATCTGATGGGGTGTGTGAAATAAATTAAATATAAATTTTTAACTAAATCAATATAAATTTTTCAAACACAAATTTTTACCTTCAATATAAACATTTCAATTATAAGTTTGTCGTTAACAACCAAGTTAATGAAATATAATTAAAAATAATTAATGTTATGAAATAAGTACGTATATTTTTGTATTAAATATTGATTAAGATATTCAGAAGATCATAATTGTTTTTAAATTTTATACAACAACAAAAAAGTTATCATGGATAATTTTACAAAAAAAAAGTTACCATTGATGATTTTAGACTATAATTTATTAAAATATACAAAATATTTAAGAAGATTTGATAGTGTCTCATAAGGTCAAGATATTGTGCTGCTCTAGATATTTCTGAATGATAGTATTGTCCTAAATATTTCTGAATGGTGGTAATGTTTCCCGATCATGTTTATGTTGTTTAAGTTGCAACAAAAGTTATATTATTGTATTGTTTTAAATTTTTTTGAATAGTAGTGGTAATTCGGATTGCTGGTTTGATTTTAAACCCTTATAATTTTTTTAAATGTTTTATATTTTTGAATGACGACGGTAATTTAGATATGTTTCAATAATAAGTTCATTTCTATGTCACTGTCTTTGTATTTCTCCTTTTTACTTAATATATAATTTTAGTTGTATAAAAAATATTATTAAATTGTAAAATATAATTAAATAAATATTTATATTTAAAGGTCATTATGTATTTAAATTATGAATAAACAAAATAAATAGCTATAAACTCATATTCATGACATGAATAATAAATTGAATAGTATACATAATAAATAAAATAAATAACTATTAAATATATGTAATCATTAAAGAAGAGACGAATGTAGTAATAAATTTTGATTTGTTTTAGATAATGATAATATATTTAAAAATAATAATATTTATTAGTAAGAAAACATTAATAACCTTTCCTTGGTAAAACATTTTACTCAGTGAAAAACTTTGGAAGATTGTTTTCAGATTTTTTTAATTCGGTCTACACTCTCTAAAAAGAATGAAATAAATCTCTTATAACAAAAAAATGTTAAAAATTAGTTAAACTTTAAAATAAATTAAGGGATCCCATTTATTAAAAACAAATGTTATAGTAAATTATATTTACATAAATTATTTATATTTAATTAAATATATTTCAAATTTGGGGTTTTGAGTAGAAAAGTGAAGAGAAATGAGTTATTATAATTTTAATTATATTTATTTAAAAAAATTAAATTCATCTTTCAAAATTTAAGATTAGATAATGCAAATTCTTTGTTTCTTACTTGTATTTTTTAAGTGGTTAATCTTTTTATATGCTTTTTAATTTTTTTTATATTTTATTTTCTTAAAATATATTTTAGTTTCTATTTTCATATTTACTTGTGTTTTTTCTTTCAATGTTTAATTTTGTTTATATTTTGTTTTCTTTTAAATGTTATTTTTGAATATGTTTTTTATATTTTTGTTTGGTTTATTAATTTATATTATTTTATAAATTTTTATATATATATATATATATATATATATATATATATATATATATATATATTAAATGGATTATAAAAATTTAAATATTATAAGAAACATATAGTTTAATTTTCTTAAAAAGGTTATAACATAAAAAATTATAAAGATAAAAAAAAGTAAATTTGTTACTATATCTCTCTCCTTTTATTGTGTACTAAATATACGTGTAACTAAAACTTTTTCTTTACTTCTTTTTCTATTAAATATAAAAATTTAAATTTAAAAGTTGTGTGTAAGAGTAAATTATACAATTGTCATATTTTTATTGAAAAATAGTAAAAACTACACTTAAAAAATTATATTTAAATTTTCTCCTTATTATAAGTTTGTCGTTCGTTCTCGTTTTCTAACAAAGATGAAAAGAAATGATTTATATTGTTTGGATTTGACTTCTATAAATACAAGAAAGATGAAATACAATCAATAGATCTGGTGTATTGAAAACTACTCCTTATAATTTTTAGTTTCTTCATAAAAAATAAGTAAATTACGGTCTAATGTTAGGAACCGGTTAAACCTTTGGTTTTATCTCCTATTTATTCTCGATTTCCAAGTTTGTATACCGATTTTAGTATCGTTTGGTTTTCAAAATTTGTTCAGCCAGATACGACTTTAATTCCTAGTTTAACTGATTGAACCGATTAATTTAATTCATTTTTCAATAATTGATTTTGAAACAGTATGAATTGATGGGGTGTGTGACATGAAATCTGATGGGGTGTGTGAAATAAATTAAATATAAATTTTTAACTAAATCAATATATAATTTTCAAACACAAATTTTTACCTTCAATATAAACATTTCAACTATAAGTTTGTCGTTAACAACCAAGTTAATGAAATATAATTAAAAATAATTAATTTTATGAAATAAGTACGTATATTTTTGTATTAAATATTGATTAAGATATTCAGAAGATCATAATTGTTTTTAAATTTTATACAACAACAAAAAAGTTATCATGGATAATTTTACAAAAAAAAAGTTACCATTGATGATTTTAGACTATAATTTATTAAAATATACAAAATATTTAAGAAGATTTGATAGTGTCTCATAAGGTCAAGATATTGTGCTGCTCTAGATATTTCTGAATGATAGTATTGTCCTAAATATTTCTGAATGGTGGTAATGTTTCCCGATCATGTTTATGTTGTTTAAGTTGCAACAAAAGTTATATTATTGTATTGTTTTAAATTTTTTTGAATAGTAGTGGTAATTCGGATTGCTGGTTTGATTTTAAACCCTTATAATTTTTTTAAATGTTTTATATTTTTGAATGACGACGGTAATTTAGATATGTTTCAATAATAAGTTCATTTCTATGTCACTGTCTTTGTATTTCTCCTTTTTACTTAATATATAATTTTAGTTGTATAAAAAATATTATTAAATTGTAAAATATAATTAAATAAATATTTATATTTAAAGGTCATTATGTATTTAAATTATGAATAAACAAAATAAATAGCTATAAACTCATATTCATGACATGAATAATAAATTGAATAGTATACATAATAAATAAAATAAATAACTATTAAATATATGTAATCATTAAAGAAGAGACGAATGTAGTAATAAATTTTGATTTGTTTTAGATAATGATAATATATTTAAAAATAATAATATTTATTAGTAAGAAAACATTAATAACCTTTCCTTGGTAAAACATTTTACTCAGTGAAAAACTTTGGAAGATTGTTTTCAGATTTTTTTAATTCGGTCTACACTCTCTAAAAAGAATGAAATAAATCTCTTATAACAAAAAAATGTTAAAAATTAGTTAAACTTTAAAATAAATTAAGGGATCCCATTTATTAAAAACAAATGTTATAGTAAATTATATTTACATAAATTATTTATATTTAATTAAATATATTTCAAATTTGGGGTTTTGAGTAGAAAAGTGAAGAGAAATGAGTTATTATAATTTTAATTATATTTATTTAAAAAAAATTAAATTCATCTTTCAAAATTTAAGATTAGATAATGCAAATTCTTTGTTTCTTACTTGTATTTTTTAAGTGGTTAATCTTTTTATATGCTTTTTAATTTTTTTTATATTTTATTTTCTTAAAATATATTTTAGTTTCTATTTTCATATTTACTTGTGTTTTTTCTTTCAATGTTTAATTTTGTTTATATTTTGTTTTCTTTTAAATGTTATTTTTTGAATATGTTTTTTTATATTTTTGTTTGGTTTATTAATTTATATTATTTTATAAATTTTATATATATATATATATATATATATATATATATATATATATATATATATATATATATATAATATATATATATATATATATTATATATATATATATATATATATATATATATATATATATATATATATATATATATATATTATTTTATAAATTTTTATATATATATATATATATATATATATATATATATATATATATATATATATATATATATATATTAAATGGATTATAAAAATTTAAATATTATAAGAAACATATAGTTTAATTTTCTTAAAAAGGTTATAACATAAAAAATTATAAAGATAAAAAAAAGTAAATTTGTTACTATATCTCTCTCCTTTTATTGTGTACTAAATATACGTGTAACTAAAACTTTTTCTTTACTTCTTTTTCTATTAAATATAAAAATTTAAATTTAAAAGTTGTGTGTAAGAGTAATTATACAATTGTCATATTTTTATTGAAAAATAGTAAAAACTACACTTAAAAAATTATATTTAAATTTTCTCCTTATTATAAGTTTGTCGTTCGTTCTCGTTTTCTAACAAAGATGAAAAGAAATGATTTATATTGTTTGGATTTGACTTCTATAAATACAAGAAAGATGAAATACAATCAATAGATCTGGTGTATTGAAAACTACTCCTTATAATTTTTAGTTTCTTCATAAAAAATAAGTAAATTACGGTCTAATGTTAGGAACCGGTTAAACCTTTGGTTTTATCTCCTATTTATTCTCGATTTCCAAGTTTGTATACCGATTTTAGTATCGTTTGGTTTTCAAATTTGTTCAGCCAGATACGACTTTAATTCCTAGTTTAACTGATTGAACCGATTAATTTAATTCATTTTTCAATAATTGATTTTGAAACAGTATGAATTGATGGGGTGTGTGACATGAAATCTGATGGGGTGTGTGAAATAAATTAAATATAAATTTTTAACTAAATCAATATATAATTTTCAAACACAAATTTTTACCTTCAATATAAACATTTCAATTATAAGTTTGTCGTTAACAACCAAGTTAATGAAATATAATTAAAAATAATTAATTTTATGAAATAAGTACGTATATTTTTGTATTAAATATTGATTAAGATATTCAGAAGATCATAATTGTTTTTAAATTTTATACAACAACAAAAAAGTTATCATGGATAATTTTACAAAAAAAAGTTACCATTGATGATTTTAGACTATAATTTATTAAAATATACAAAATATTTAAGAAGATTTGATAGTGTCTCATAAGGTCAAGATATTGTGCTGCTCTAGATATTTCTGAATGATAGTATTGTCCTAAATATTTCTGAATGGTGGTAATGATTCCCGATCATGTTTGTGTTGTTTAAGTTGCAACAAAAGTTAGATTATTGTATTGTTTTAAATTTTTTTGAATAGTAGTGGTAATTCGGATTGCTGGTTTGATTTTAAACCCTTATAATTTTTTTAAATGTTTTATATTTTTGAATGACGACGGTAATTTAGATATGTTTCAATAATAAGTTCATTTTCTATGTCACTGTCTTTGTATTTCTCCTTTTTACTTAAAATATAATTTTAGTTGTATAAAAAATATTATTAAATTGTAAAATATAATTAAATAAATATTTATATTTAAAGGTCATTATGTATTTAAATTATGAATAAACAAAATAAATAGCTATAAACTCATATTCATGACATGAATAATAAAATGAATAGTATACATAATAAATAAAATAAATAACTATTAAATATATGTAATCATTAAAGAAGAGACGAATGTAGTAATAAATTTTGATTTGTTTTAGATAATGATAATATATTTAAAAATAATAATATTTATTAGTAAAAAACATTAATAACCTTTCCTTGGTAAAACATTTTACTCAGTGAAAAACTTTGGAAGATTGTTTTCAGATTTTTTTAATTCGGTCTACACTCTCTAAAAAGAATGAAATAAATCTCTTATAACAAAAAAAATGTTAAAAATTAGTTTAAACTTTAAAATAAATTAAGGGATCCCATTTATTAAAAACAAATGTTATAGTAAATTATATTTACATAAATTATTTATATTTAATTAAATATATTTCAAATTTGGGGTTTTGAGTAGAAAAGTGAAGAGAAATGAGTTATTATAATTTTAATTATATTTATTTAAAAAAATTAAATTCATCTTTCAAAATTTAAGATTAGATAATGCAAATTCTTTGTTTCTTACTTGTATTTTTTTAAGTGGTTAATCTTTTTATATGCTTTTTAATTTTTTTTATATTTTATTTTCTTAAAATATATTTTAGTTTCTATTTTCATATTTACTTGTGTTTTTTCTTTCAATGTTTAATTTTGTTTATATTTTGTTTTCTTTTAAATGTTATTTTTGAATATGTTTTTTATATTTTTGTTTGGTTTATTAATTTATATTATTTTATAAATTTTATATATATATATATATATATATATATATATATATATATATATATATATATATATATATATATATATATATATATATATATATATATATATATATATATATATATATATATATATATATATATATATATATATATATATATATATATATATATATATATATATATATATATATTATTTTATAAATTTTATATATATATATATATATATATATATATATATATATATATATATATATATATATATATATATATATTAAATGGATTATAAAAATTTAAATATTATAAGAAACATATAGTTTAATTTTCTTAAAAAGGTTATAACATAAAAAATTATAAAGATAAAAAAAAGTAAATTTGTTACTATATCTCTCTCCTTTTATTGTGTACTAAATATACGTGTAACTAAAACTTTTTCTTACTTCTTTTTCTATTAAATATAAAAATTTAAATTTAAAAGTTGTGTGTAAGAGTAAATTATACAATTGTCATATTTTTATTGAAAAATAGTAAAAACTACACTTAAAAAATTATATTTAAATTTTCTCCTTATTATAAGTTTGTCGTTCGTTCTCGTTTTCTAACAAAGATGAAAAGAAATGATTTATATTGTTTGGATTTGACTTCTATAAATACAAGAAAGATGAAATACAATCAATAGATCTGGTGTATTGAAAACTACTCCTTATAATTTT
>CATIWC010003748.1:0-45134 GCA_948472305.1 Vicia faba
ATTACGTTAATAAACTGTTTTTATTTATCCAAATTCAATTGGATTCAATTTTAACACTCATATTCCATATATTAGAAAACAACTTTAAAAGTAAAATGAATAATGTCTTTTAGAAAAATACTCGTAAAAAGAAACTATTTAATAAATATTATATTAAAACCAATATGATATATAAAGAGAGAATATGTTTCACCAAAGTGGTATTTGAGAACTTCAAATAACAACGGAGAGTACTTGTAAAAGTATTCATCTCTTAGACTTCATTGTGAATTCTCTTAAGAAAAAAATAAATATTTTTATGTGGCTTTAAAAATAAAAATTTGTTTTATTTCATATTATGTTTAAAAAATAGTTTTAACTTTCAAAAACCAAAACCAATTTTTGAATTTCATAGTTGTGTTAACAATTTGGATTTGTTTTAAAAACTCATTCTTATTTTTGATCTTATATTAAATTGGTTTTAGATAAATCATTAAATCCTTGATAAGTTCTATATATGGTAGAGTGGATGTATAATATATCAAAGATGACCGTGATCATCAACAAAGCTATCACCACAAATATTTAAAAACTGAAAACTTAGAATGGCTACTATATATTTTTTTGTTCATTTTATTCCCACTTTTTATGGTCTTCATTTATGTTCAAGAACCACATGTGTTTTAGGTGATGCATTTCATATAGATGGCATTATTCATGTATATATAATATTTAAGAAAATTGAAATAAAATAATAGGATAGAATATTTATGAAATGAAAGTGAATAGAAAGTAAAATAATTGTTTAGTTGTTTGGTAGAAGTAAAAGTGAATAGGAAGAGAGAGAAAAAGAAAGAGATATAAATATAAAATGACAATAATACCCTAATATAAAATAATAATACATATTAATTATCTTAACTAAAATGTTTAAAATAAACAAATATATTAATTAATTTTTTATTAAAAGACAATATAGTTCACTCGTTGATCTAACATATTTAAAATTTCATTATAATTAAGGAAACAATACATTTATTATAATATTTAAAATGACACAAATGGCCATTCAGCTACAATTATGTCCATAAGCGTGAAATCACTCAAACTAAACTTTCTTTCTTTCATGAGTAGTATCCAAACGGAAGACGACCCATATTTCACAAATTTTTTCATTATGTGAGTTTCCCTTCTTTTACTTTTTCATGAAACAAACAAAGTATATAAAACTTGTGATCTATATATATATATATATATATATATATATATATATATATATATATATATATATATATATATATATATATATATATATATATATATATATATATTAGTTAATTTAAATTAAATGTAAAAAATATTGTCAATAAAGAATATTTATAAAATATTTTAAAAATAATTTAAATTAATTATGGATGACTTGGAATATAATAATTGATAGATTATATGAATTTTATCTTTAATGATTTGATTTTATTTAAAAAAATTATAAAAAAATAAGTGAATTTCATTACGTTAATAAACTGTTTTATTTATCCAAATTCAATTGGATTCAATTTTAACACTCATATTCCATATATTAGAAAACAACTTTAAAAGTAAAATGAATAATGTCTTTTAGAAAAATATTCGTAAAAAGAAACTATTTAATAAATATTATATTAAAACCAAATATGATATATAAAGAGAGAATATGTTTCACCAAAGTGGTATTTGAGAGCTTCAAATAACAACGGAGAGTACTTGTAAAAGTATTCATCTCTTAGACTTCATTGTGAATTCTCTTAAGAAAAAAATAAATATTTTTATGTGGCTTTAAAAATAAAAATTTGTTTTATTTCATATTATGTTTAAAAAATAGTTTTAACTTTCAAAAACCAAAACCAATTTTTGAATTTCATAGTTGTGTTAACAATTTGGATTTGTTTTAAAAACTCATTCTTATTTTTGATCTTATATTAAATTGGTTTTAGATAAATCATTAAATCCTTGATAAGTTCTATATATGGTAGAGTGGATGTATAATATATCAAAGATGACCGTGATCATCAACAAAGCTATCACCACAATATTTAAAAACTGAAAACTTAGAATGGCTACTATATATTTTTTTTGTTCATTTTATTCCCACTTTTTATGGTCTTCATTTATGTTCAAGAACCACATGTGTTTTAGGTGATGCATTTCATATAGATGGAATTATTCATGTATATATAATATTTAAGAAAATTGAAATAAAATAATAGGATAGAATATTTAAGAAATGAAAGTGAATAGAAAGTAAAATAATTGTTTAGTTGTTTGGTAGAAGTAAAAGTGAATAGGAAGAGAGAGAAAAAGAAAGAGATATAAATATAAAATGACAATAATACCCTAATATAAAATAATAATACATATTAATTATCTTAACTAAAATGTTTAAAATAAACAAATATATTAATTAATTTTTTATTAAAAGACAATATAGTTCACTCGTTGATCTAACATATTTAAAATTCATTATAATTAAGGAAACAATACATTTATTATAATATTTAAAATGACACAAATGGCCATTCAGCTACAATTATGTCCATAAAGCGTGAAATCACTCAAACTAAACTTTCTTTCTTTCATGAGTAGTATCCAAACGGAAGACGACCCATATTTCACAAATTTTTTCATTATGTGAGTTTCCCTTCTTTTACTTTTTCATGAAACAAACAAAGTATATAAAACTTGTGATCTATATATATATATATATATATATATATATATATATATATATATATATATATATATATATATATATATATATATATATATATATATATATATATATATATATATATATATATATATATATATATATATATATATATATATATATATATATATATATATATATAATATATATATATATATATATATATATATATATATATATATATATATATATATATATATATATATTAGTTAATTTAAATTAAATGTAAAAAATATTGTCAATAAAGAATATTTATAAAATATTTTAAAAATAATTTAAGTTAATTATGGATGACTTGGAATATAATAATTGATAGATTATATGAATTTTATCTTTAATGATTTGATTTTATTTAAAAAAATTATAAAAAAATAAGTGAATTTCATTACGTTAATAAACTGTTTTAGTTTATCCAAATTCAATTGGATTCAATTTTAACACTCATATTCCATATATTAGAAAACAACTTTAAAAGTAAAATGAATAATGTCTTTTAGAAAAATACTCGTAAAAAGAAACTATTTAATAAATATTATATTAAAACCAAATATGATATATAAAGAGAGAATATGTTTCACCAAAGTGGTATTTGAGAACTTCAAATAACAACGGAGAGTACTTGTAAAAGTATTCATCTCTTAGACTTCATTGTGAATTCTCTTAAGAAAAAAATAAATGTTTTTATGTGCGTTTAAAAATAAAAATTTGTTTTATTTCATATTATGTTTAAAAAAATAGTTTCAACTTTCAAAAACCAAAACCAATTTTTGAATTTCATATTTGTGTTAACAATTTGGATTTGTTTTAAAAACTCATCCTTATTTTTGATCTTATATTAAATTGGTTTTAGATAAATCATTAAATTCTTGAGAAGTTCTATATATGGTAGAGTGGATGTATAATATATCAAAGATGACCGTGATCATCAACAAAGCTATCACCACAAATATTTAAAAACTGAAAACTTAGAATGGCCACTATATATTTTTTTGTTCATTTTATTCCCACTTTTTATGGTCTTCATTTATGTTCAAGAACCACATGTGTTTTAGGTGATGCATTTCATATAGATGGCATTATTCATGTATATATAATATTTAAGAAAATTGAAATAAAATAATAGGATAGAATATTTAAGAAATGAAAGTGAATAGAAAGTAAAATAATTGTTTAGTTGTTTGGTAGAAGTAAAAGTGAATAGGAAGAGAGAGAAAAAGTAAGAGATATAAATATAAAATGACAATAATACCCTAATATAAAATAATAATACATATTAATTATCTTAACTAAAATGTTTAAAATAAACAAATATATTAATTAATTTTTTATTAAAAGACAATATATTTTTCTCGTTGATCTAACATATTTAAAATTTCATTATAATTAAGGAAACAATACATTTATTATAATATTTAAAATGACGCAAAGGGTCATTCAGCTACAATTATGTCCATAAAGCGTGAAATCACTCAAACTAAGCTTTCTTTCTTTCATGAGTTGTATCCAAACGGAAGACGACCCACATTTCACAAATTTTTTCATTATGTGAGTTTCCCTTCTTTTACTTTTTCATGAAACAAACAAAGTATATAAAACTTGTGATATATATATATATATATATATATATATATATATATATATATATATATATATATATATATATATATATATATATATATATATATATATATATATATATATATATATATATATATATATATATATATATATATATATATATATATATATTAGTTAAGTTAAATTAAATGTAAAAAATATTGTTCCGGGTTTAATAAACAAACTATTGATATTTATAAAACATAAATTATGTTGTTGATTTTTAAACTAAAATTTATACAACAAAAAATATTGTCATTACAAATATTTATGAAATATTTTAAAAATAATTTAAATTAAATATATTTAAATTAATTATGGATGACTTGGAATATAATAAGTGATAGATTATATGAATTTTGCTTTAATGATTTGATTTTATTTAAAAAAAATCATTAAAAAAAAGTGAATTTTATTACTTTAATAAACTGTTTTAATTTATCCAAATTCAATTGGATTCAATTTTAACACTCATATCCCATATATTAGAAAATAACTTTAAAAGTAAAATGAATAATGTCTTTTAGAAAAATATTCGTAAAAAGAAACTATTTAATAAATATTATATTAAAACCAAATATGATATATAAAGAGAGAATATGTTTCACCAAAGTGGTATTTGAGAACTTCAAATAACAACGGAGAGTACTTGTAAAAGTATTCATCTCTTAGACTTCATTGTGAATTCTCTTAAGAAAAAAATAAATATTTTTATGTGGCTTTAAAAATATAAAAAAAATTTATTTCATATTATGTTTAAAAAAATAGTTTCAACTTTCAAAACCAAAACCAATTTTTGAATTTCATATTTGTGTTAACAATTTGGATTTGTTTTAAAAACTCATCCTTCTTTTTGATCTTATATTAAATTGGTTTTAGATAAATCATTAAATCCTTGAGAAGTTCTATATATGGTAGAGTGTATGTATAATATATCAAAGATGACCGTGATCATCAACAAAGCTATCACCACAAATATTTAAAAACTGAAAACTTAGAATGGCTACTATATATTTTTTTTTGTTCATTTTATTCCCACTTTTTGTGGTCTTCATTTATGTTCAAGAACCAAATGTGTTTTATGTGATGCATTTCATATAGATGGCATTATTCATGTATATATAATATTTAAGAAAATTGAAATAAAATAGTAGGATAGAATATTTAAGAAACGAAAGTGAATGAAAAGTAAAATAATTGTTTAGTTGTTTGGTAGAAGTAAAAGTGAATAGGAAGAGAGAGAAAAAGAAAGAGATATAAATATAAAATGACAATAATACCCTAATATAAAATAATAATACATATTAATTATCTAAACTAAAATGTTTAAAATAAACAAATATATTAATTAAGTTTTTTATTAAAAGACAATATAGTTCACTCGTTGATCTAACATATTTAAAATTTCATTATAATTAAGGAAACAATACATTTATTATAATATTTAAAATGACACAAATGGCCATTCAGCTACAATTATGTCCATAAAGCGTGAAATCACTCAAACTAAACTTCTTTCTTTCATGAGTAGTATCCAAACGGAAGACGACCCATATTTCACAAATTTTTCATTATGTGAGTTTCCCTTCTTTTACTTTTTCATGAAACAAACAAAGTATATAAAACTTGTGATATATATATATATATATATATATATATATATATATATATATTATATATATATATATATATATATATATATATATATATATATATATATATATATATATATATATATATATATATATATATATATATATATATATATATATATATATATATATATATATATATATATATATATATATATATATATATTAGTTAATTTAAATTAAATGTAAAAAATATTGTTCCGCGTTTAATAAACAAACTATTGATATTTATAAAACATAAATTATGTTGTTGGTTTTTAAACTAAAATTTATACAATAAAAAATATTGTCAATAAAGAATATTTATAAAATATTTTAAAAATAATTTAAATTAAATATATTTAAATTAATTATTGATAACTTGGAATATAATAATTGATAGATTATATGAATTTTATCTTTAATGATTTGATTTTATTTAAAAAAATTATTAAAAAAAAAGTGAATTTCATTACGTTAATAAACTGTTTTAACTTATCCAAATTCAATTGGATTCAATTTTAACACTCATATTCCATATATTAGAAAACAACTTTAAAATTAAAATGAATAATGTCTTTTAGAAAAATATTCGTAAAAAAAACTATTTAATAAATATTATATTAAAACCAAGTAAGATATATAAAGAGAGAATATGTTTCACCAAAATGGTATTTGAGAACTTCACATAACAACGGAGAGTACTTGTAAAAGTATTCATCTATTAGACTTCATTGTGAATTCTCTAAAGAAAAAGATAAATATTTTTATGTGGCTTTAAAAATAAAAATTTGTTTTATTTCATATTATGTTTAAAAAAATAGTTTCAACTTTCAAAAATCAAAACCAATTTTTGAATTTCATATTTGTGTTAACAATTTGGATTTGTTTTAAAAACTCATCCTTATTTTTGATCTTATATTAAATTGGTTTTAGATAAATCATTAAATCCTTGAGAAGTTATATATATGGTAGAGTGGATGTATAATATATCAAAGATGACCGTGATCATCAATAAAGCTATCACCACAAATATTTAAAAACTGAAAACTTAGAATGGTTACTATATTTTTTTTTTGTTCATTTTATTCCCAGTTTTTATGGTCTTCATTTATGTTCAAGAACCACATGTATTTTAGGTGATGCATTTCATATAGATGGCATTATTCATGTATATATAAAATTTAAGAAAATTGAAATAAAATAATAGGATAGAATATTTAAGAAATGAAAGTGAATAGAAAGTAAAATAATTGTTTAGTTGTTTGGTAGAAGTAAAAGTGAATAGGAAGAGAGAGAAAAAGAAAGATATATAAATATAAAATGACAATAATACCCTAATATAAAATAATAATACATATTAATTATCTTAACTAAAAAGTTTAAAATAAACAAATATATTAATTAATTTTTTATTAAAAGACAATATATTTCACTCGTTGATCTAACATATTTAAAATTTCATTATAATTAAGGAAACAATACATTTATTATAATATTTAAAATGACGCAAAGGGTCATTCAGCTACAATTATGTCCATAAAGCGTGAAATCACTCGAACTAAACTTTCTTTCTTTCATGAGTTGTATCCAAACGGTAGACGACCCACATTTCACAAATTTTTTCATTATGTAAGTTTCCCTTCTTTTACTTTTTCATGAAACAAACAAAGTATATAAAACTTGTGATATATATATATATATATATATATATATATATATATATATATATATATATATATATATATATATATATATATATATATATATATATATATATATATATATATATATATATATATATATATATATTAGTTAAGTTAAATTAAATGTAAATAATATTTTTCCAGGTTTAATAAACAAACTATTGATATTTATAAAACATAAATTATGTTGTTGATTTTTAAACTAAAATTTATACAATAAAAATTATTGTCATTACAAATATTTATAAAATATTTTAAAAATAATTTAAATTAAATATATTTAAATTAATTATGGATGACTTGGAATATAATAAGTGATAGATTATATGAATTTCATCTTTAATGATTTGATTTTATTTAAAAAAATTATTAAAAAAAAGTGAATTTTATTACGTTAATAAAGTGTTTTAATTTGTCCAAATTCAATTGGATTCAATTTTAACACTCATATCCCATATATTAGAAAAAAACTTTAAAATTAAAATGAATAATGTCTTTTAGAAAAATATTCGTAAAAATAAACTATCTAATAAATATTATATTAAAACCAAATATGATATATAAGGAGAGAATATGTTTCACCAAAGTGGTATTTGAGAACTTCAAATAACAACGTAGAGTACTTGTAAAAGTATTCATCTCTTAGACTTCATTGTGAATTCTCTTAAGAAAAAAATAAATATTTTTATGTGGCTTTAAAAATAAAAATTTGTTTTATTTCATATTATGTTTAAAAAAATAGTTTCAACTTTCAAAAACCAAAACCAATTTTTGAATTTCATATTTGTGTTAACAATTTGGATTTGTTTTAAAAACTCATCCTTCTTTTTGATCTTATATTAAATTGGTTTTAGATAAATCATTAAATCCTTGAGAAGTTCTATATACGGTAGAGTGGATGTATAATATCTCAAAGATGACCGTGATCATCAACAAAGCTATCACCACAAATATTTAAAAACTGAAAACATAGAATGGCTACTATATTTTTTTTTTCATTTTATTCCTACTTTTTTGGTCTTAATTTATGTTCAAGAACCACATGTGTTTTAGGTGATGCATTTCATATAGATGGCATTATTCATGTATATATAATATTTAAGAAAATTGAAATAAAATAATAGGGCGTAGCATACTGCTACTGTTCTAATGGCCAAGTTGTGTCATTTAAGGTTCTAAGGTCTGTTGGTTCTTAACGACTCCTTGGAAGACCCATATTCTCCTCGTTGCGACACAAGGGATATCGGTACAGACCAAGGTGCCACACCAACGTAGCCACTGCTTCACCCGTGTCGGTCTACGTCAGACAGGTCCCTCACAGCTTATGCTACCTAAACAGGGTATCCCTAGATCTGGGTTAGGATCTATGTAACTCCCATGCAACCCACAATTTAAAGCAAGCAAGTCAATACAATTGAAAACACAGTGATCTTAGTCCTAAGGTACACCTCACTTTATAAATTATCCCCAGCAGAGTCGCCAGTTCTGTGATCGGTGGATCCGGAACTGACTGTTTAAAGCTGGTTCGCGAAATGTCGCGGAAGCAAGAGTCGCCACCGTCTTTTATTATCTCCAAGTGGAAAGGACAAAAGCACAGAAAAATTCCTTATAGAGACTACTCTCGGTTCGGGAGGTAGATTTATAGAAAGGGAAGGTGTTAGCACCCTTTCTATCCATGGTTATCCATGGGCTCTTAGATACTTGCTCATTTGTGTTTTCAAAATTGTTTGTTTGCTTTTCAACTGTGGGTTTAAAAGTTTCTTTGAAAATTTCAGTTCGACTCTTGTATCAGTCCTCAAGAGTGTTTGAAAAGTTGCTTTCGAAAGCTTTTTGAAAGTGTCGGTGCGAAAAGAGTTTTTGATTTTGTTTTGAAATTAGAGCAAGTATCTAGAGTTCTCTACCTACCCTAAGGAATTCGTCTGTGTAAATGTCCTTAAAGTAGTGCCATCCCACCATTGAGAGGTAGGTAGCACCACCATTGGAGGTGTTCGGGTCAATTTGAGGGTTCGGGACATGGTGATCACCGGAGCAATAGGAAGACACCTTAGAAGCTACCCTCATGCCATGTTCATGGACACGAGGACTTACTAAAACATCCTCTACTCAATGACCACCTTTCGAGGGGCAAGGCAACAGTGAGACGTACCCTAGGGGTGGTGTGTGATTTGTGTGTCGTTTTCATTTATGTTTATCTTGTTCAAGGATTGGTGATCTACGCGTTGCTTTTATTTTGGCATTCATTCTTTCATGCAAATTATTAACAGTTAAAAAGATGCGGAATTAAAAGTCCTACGCTATTACAAAGGCGCGGGTCTACATCGCCAAATTAATCCAAGACCCGATTTGAAATAAAATAAAATGCGGAAAGAATAAATACCCTAATTGATCTATTACATGGCTTTGGGAGAATTACATGAAAAAAGGAAATAAAATAAGCGCGCGAATTAGAATTATGATCGAATGCGAGGGCGTTGGAGCCTTTTAAGGAAATTAAATTGGAATCATGAAATTGATTAAAAGAAAATAAAAGAAAGAATTTTTGGAGTTTTTTGCATTTATGGGGTTTAATGAGAATTAATGGAATTAAAACCTAATTCTAAACTATTTTTAATTTATTAAAAAAAATATTTAAGTTTGTATCCTAATTTTAACCTAATTATTTACATGGCAATTTATTTACAAAATAAATAATTAATTATTAATTATGGTGAAAGAAAAAGAAAAAGAATAAAAATATTAGAACCCTAATTCTACATTTTTTAGTTTATATAAAAAAACATTTAAAATTAAACCTAGAATTAAAACTAAATCAATTAATAAAATTTATTTACAAAAATGTTAGTGAATTGAACATAAAAACATATTTTTTATTTTATAGTTTCTGAATTTTTTTGGGTATTTTTATGTTATGAAAATATTAATTTATGAATTAAAAGGAAATAATGAAATTAAAACAAATAATAAAAAAAAATAGGTAAAAGAAAAGAAATACAAACACTTGGGGGGTGTTGACCCCAATTTGGAGGTATTATTGTAGCAATCAGGCCCAATGAATTAAGGCTTTTTTTGACTTTTCTGGCCAAGTGCATGCGCGTTGACTGGGGTGTTCCCTGGACTTTAGATCCTGGCCATTGAGTGGATCTCCAAGGACATGTGGTGAGCTCAAGCATAGGCGTCCATGATAGTCTTCAGATAAAGCGCTACATGGGAAGATATTAGGAAAAATAATATTGAAGGAATGGGGGGACCTGGGAATCGAACCCAGGTCCCAATACTTACTAAGTGCTTTGTCCACCAACTGTGCCATTTGCGCGTTTGTAACATAATATGACAAATAATCAACATAATGCAAAACAATGGTTAGTGGTATATTTCGCGCCAAATTCAAACGCATCAACCGCTGGCTTACACCTCATCTTCTTCTCCAATCGTTCTACATTTGCCTGAAAAAAACATATCAAATAGCGGGGGTTTTGAACCCCCACTAACTACAGTATAATAAAATAGAGATTACGCCATGGTTGCTCATAAATTGAGCGTGACATATGTGTTAAACTCGTGTGAAGCTTCTGATTCTAATGGCCCTGGTCTTGTGTCTCAATTTTTCCAGAATAAGGAAGCCCCAAATTTAAACCTCTGCAACCCTAAAAGACGTTAATGGTAGGTTCTCGTACAGGGCATGAAAATTCAATTAAATGACATCATTAGCTTTAGAATGGTTAGATTAGTCCAAATCAACAGAAAGAATGCAATGAGGATGCGTATAAATTGAAACACGAATATCAAAAATGTTATGAACAGGACGACATCATATTACCAATTCTTTGCGTTAGAAGCTGTGATTTTGATCCAGAAACTTTCCTTGTGGCCTTGGCAAGCGATTGGAATAGTTATCTTGCCTTGAAACCAACTCTAAAGGCGTTTTCAGTTTTCAATTTTTTCACAAAAATGCCAAGTTTTGTTCTTAGGTTTGGTCGCAGCTTCAAAGTTGTTCTCATTAGGTTTTGCATCTGTATATGTATGCCAATGGATTAGGGTTGAAATTTGAGTCCCAAAACCCTTGTAATCATGAATCAAATATTTGATTTTAATGGCATATTTTTTCAATCTTTTTCATGTCTTTTGGTACCAATCATGGCCAAATCTTTCCTTTTTTGATGTGCACGAGATCTTGAGGTTTTGATGAGTGATTATACTGCATAAAAAGATGCAAACACATTTGTTTAGTATTTTTTTCATATTTTATTTAATTAAATGAATTAATGGTGATTAAAAATTCAAATAAATAATAAAAAATGATGAAATAAATCCCCTTTGGGCCAAATGGTCGTGCATAGCCTTTGGATGATGATTCTTGGAAGAAAATGTGGCCCATTAGCAATTTTTAGGCATTTGAAGTAAAGTTGACTTTTCAAAATTCCCAAAAATTTCCAAATTTCCACAAGGCATATCTTGCTCAATTTTTAAGATTTGATCATGTTCTTGGACATTTTGGAAAGGTATTGAAGTCCTCTAACTAATGCCTTTGGTCCCATGTCATTTTGATTTACCAATCTCAAGTTATGGTCTTTGACTTAAAGTTCCTTTTTGTTGACTTTTGAAAATGACCTATAATGTTGAAATTGATAACTTTTTGTGAGAGCATTTCTTGGACTTGAAGTGTGAAGAGGAGTTGTAGAAAATGTCTTTCTCTTCAAAATGAGCTTTGGATGGAATTTTTTTGATGAACCATGTGGAAGTTATGCCTTGGTCAAGTTATAGTTGACTTTTTCAACTGTCCAAATATGGAAACTTTTGCATCTTGAGACTTTTTCAGCCATACCTTGAAAATCATGATCAAGAATTGATCAAATGATGTTTGTGGCTTCAAAATAAGATGTTGACCAAAAATTTGAACTTTTGACTGTCAAATGACCATTTTGCCCCTACAGTTGACTGTTGAGCAATTAGGTTTTTTGACTGTGCAATTTTGTGCTGTAAGTCTTGAAACTTGGTATGAGGATACTTGACAATGTTTATAGGCATGTGGGATTTGTTTGGACCCTTGGAAACTTCAATTTCTTTGCTAGAACCAAAACCCTAGTTTTTGACTGTTAGGAGGCCCTTGAACTGTGCAACCCTTGAGGAGATTTTGAAGCATGCTCTTTGCAAATCTTGAAGAATATGGGAGGGAAAATTTTGGGGTACAACAGTGGCCCCTGTTCAATCTTCTTAGACCTGAGGATGCAGATTAGCTGATGTGCCTTTCGTAATCCGAAGGTGGAAGATGATTGAACACTAGAGTGCCCAGAAATTTGCGCTCACATGTTAGCAGTATGATGATGGGAATGGGCTTATAGATGCCATTTGGAGATTGATGGATAGGATTATGGGCTTATAGATGCCATGCTAAGAGATGATGGAAGAGTGGATGGGCTTATAGATGCCATCTGGATGTCGATCGCGTAAGAGATTCCTTAGCGAGAACTTACGTACCTGAAAAAGAAAATGAGTACCTGGCCTGTTACAGGAGTTAGTCTTCAAACTCTTTGTATAGATGCGCCCTGACTGGTTACAGGAATTGAATCTGGAGCTTCAAACGGCGATGAATGAACCAGGGATGGTTACTACCTCAACAGGAACGGTGAGAGAACCTTGGATGATTACTACCTCAACAGGAACGCTGAGAGAACCTTGAACGATTACTACCTCAACAGGAACGCTGAGAGAATCCTGGAGCGATTACTACCTCAATCAGTAACGATGAGAGAATCTGGGGTGATTACTACCTCAACAGTAACGCTGAGAGAATCATAGGCGACTTCAACCTCAACAGTAACGCTGAGAGAATCTTGGGCGACTTCAACCTCAACAGTAACGCTGAGAGAATCTTGGGCGACTTCAACCTCAACAGTAACGCTGAGAGAATCTTGGGTGACTTCAACCTCAACAGTAACGCTGAGAGAATCTTGGATGTCTTCTACTGAGTCTTCATCAGGAAAATATTTTAGGGATCGATTTAACTGGACTAGAGAAGGCCTTTGATTGGGTAAGAATCAAGAAAAATCTTAGGGTCGACTTAACTGAACCAAGCAAGGTCTTGAAATCTTCAACTGGATAAGAAACAGGGAGATCTTAGAGTCGATCTGACTGAACCAGAGAAGGCCTTTGACTGGATAAGAAACAGGAAAATCTTAGGGTCGATTTAACTGAACCGGACAAGGTCTTGGAATCTTCAACTGGATAAGAATCAGGGAGATCTTAGGGTCGATCTGACTGAACCAGAGAAGGCCTTTGACTGGATAAGAATCAGGAAAATCTTAGGGTCGATTTAACTGAATCGGTCAAGGTCTTGACTATCTTCAACTGGATAAGAATCAGGGAGATCTTAGGGTCGATCTGACTGAACCAGAGAAGGCTTTTGACTGGATAAGAAACAGGAAAATCTTAGGGTCGATTTAACTGAACCGGACAAGGTCTTGGAATCTTCAACTGGATAAGAATCAGGGAGATCTTAGGGTCGATCTGACTGAACCAGAGAAGGCCTTTGACTGGATAAGAATCAGGAAAATCTTAGGGTCGATTTAACTGAACCGGTCAAGGTCTTAACTATCTTCAACTGGATAAGAATCAGGGAGATCTTAGGGTCGATCTGACTGAACCAGAGAAGGTCTTGGACATAGCTGAGAATTTAACTGGATCTTTCCTGAAAGGTAAAGGTCAGTCATATGCAATGCATGATATGGATCAAGCAATGATGTTCTCGACATAAATGAGATTTGTAAGATATGATGCATATATGCATGCTATAATGTATGGAAGTACGATATTTATGAACGTATGTTTTCGTCTTAGGAAAATAAATACTTGACGGGTGCCGGGAAGTCACTCTTGGGCTGATGTTGAAGAACCATGCTTTGTTTCCGCTGGGGAGGATAGTTGCAAGAATACCGGTAGGAGAAGATAACTCCGTTGGGGGATAAACTTGGCGAATGGATTACTCTGCGGGGAGAAAAGTGCTCTAGCGATCTTGCTGGGGAATAATACTCTATGGGGAGAGAGGTAATTGCTGGAATATTGATGATAACTCTGCTGGGGATACCGCTGTTATGTTGGAAGTGTTAATGGACTTCGCTGGGGATAGGAAGACTTCGTCGGGGACGATCTTTTCGTGGCTTTTGGCTGAGGATAACCCAGTTATATCCTGGTAGGGAAATAACTTTTGAATAAAGCCGGGAGGCGCGTTCGTGCTCTACGGGGATAAGCTTCCAGAATCTACTGGGGATAAGCTTACTGCTTGGGGAGATGGATCCCAACTTTCCTGGGGAAATTTTGAACTACATTGGGGAAGTGACTCCATTGAATGTTTGATATACCGCCGGGGAACAATCTTAGATCAAGATTGTCGGGGACACTTGTTAGGAATGTTTGTATACTCCTGGGGAATGTTGAGATCTGCTGGAGGATACCCAACTTCCCTAAGGTTGACTGTAACTTTGCTTGGGGAGAGTGTTTTGACTTGCTGACTCACTCTCTGGGGAATTAAGGCATATTGGTTATGTTCTTCAGCTGAACTTACCTTGGTACCTTGGTGGACGGAACAATTAGATCGCTTAGACAACTCTTTATTGCCCCTGTTTCTAATGTTACCTGTAATTAATCCTTTGTTTCGTATGCAAATATTCATGAGTTAGCAAATTATTGTCAATGCATATATCACAAATTGAACCTTGGACGTTCTTCGCAAAACAAAACAGAAAAGGAAAAACAATTGGCTATTTTAACTGAAAAGTGATTTTTGTATTGATTTTGAATTTGCCTGTAAATAGGCGTTTATGTACAAGAGGCTGACGTCCTAGTAAGAGAACGCCGCCGAACAAAAGAGTTTAATACAAATTTGTACAAAAGAAAATAAAACAACTGTGTGAAAAGAATGATCCCACTGGGTTCCAACTCTGCTATCGCCTTTATATCTTCGAGCGTCTCATCACTTGATGACCTTAGTTGAAGATGAAGCTGACTGATCGATGTCGTCTGAACTTGATGTTGATACCGGATTCTGGATGCAAGGTGATCCAATGAGACATAGTGTTACGCTTTATCCCTAACTTTTTCCTGGACCGCCCTTTCGGGTTTTCAGTCCACCGGGATACCCATTTTTGCCCAAGCCGCCTTTTCAGGTTTTTTTGACTTGCCAGGTGTACAAATTTTTCATTTCATCCCTTCATTTTGCCCGAACCCTTTTGGTTCGCCGGGAAGCCCTAATTTTTGCCTAGGTATGTCAACCTAGCGGGTCTTTTTTATGCGTAGTATCTTTTTACTATGTCTGCATTGGCGGGGTGAGGAAGGTCGTCACCATCCATGTTGGTTAGAATCATGGCTCCTCCTGAGAACACATGTTTAACCACAAATGGCCCTTCGTACGTAGGGGTCCATTTGCCCCTTGGATCACTCTGAGGAAGGATGATTCGCTTGATTACCAGATCCCCAACTTGATATTCTTGTGGTCTGACCTTCTTGTTAAATGCCCTGATCATCTGTTTCTGATACGTCTGACCATGAAAGATAGCAGCAAGTCTTTTTTCATCAATAAGGTTTAGCTGATCAAGTCGTGTCTGGATCCAATCATCTTTGCTCAGATCTGCATCCTTCATTATCCGGAGAGAGGGTACTTGTACTTCGATCGGTAAGACTGCCTCCATACCGTAGACCAAGGAGAAAAGAGTTGCCCCGATTGACGTCCTGGCTGAGGTACGGTACCCATGTAGAGCGAACGGTAACATCTCGTGCCAATCTTTATAAGTCACTGTCATCTTCTGCACAATTTTCTTAATGTTCTTATTCGCTGCTTCTACAGCCCCATTCATCTTCGGCCGGTAGGGAGAAGAGTTGTGGTGCTGTATCTTAAACTGCTCGCAGAGCTCAGTGATCATTTTGTTATTGAGATTGGTACCGTTGTCTGTAATGATTCTTTCAGGGACGCCGTATCGACAGATCAGATTATGCCGAATGAATCGTGCCACCACATTCTTGGTTACCGTAGCGTAGGAAGCTGCTTCAACCCACTTTATAAAGTAATCAATTGCCACCAGGATGAAGCGATGCCCATTGGATGCCGTTGGTTTAATCTCATCGATCATGTCTATGCCCCACATTGCAAACGGCCAAGGCGCAGTCAGAACATTTAGAGGAACTGGAGGAACATGCACCTTGTCTGCATATATCTGGCATTTATGGCATGTCCGAGAGTGTTGGTAACAGTCGGCTTCCATTGTGGACCAGAAATACCCTGTGTTGTACCCCAAAATTTGCCCTCCCATATTCATCAAGAATTGTCAAAGTCAAGGTCACAAAATTCCCCCAGGGTTGTACAGCTCAACTGTCTCCTAGACAGTCAAAACTAGGGTTTGAGTTCTGGTCAAGCAAATGAACTTCTCAAAGGCCTAATCAAGTCTCATATGCCTACAAAGGTGGTCAAGTACCCTCATGTCAAGTTTCAAGGCATTCAGCTCAAGATTGCACAGTCAAAACCCTAGATTGCACTACAGTCAACTGTAGGGGCAAAATGGTCATTTGACAGTCAAAAGTTCAAATTTTTGGTCAATATATCATTTTGAAGCCACAAACATCATTTGATCAATGCTTGATCATGATTCTCAAAATTTGGCTCAGAAATCATCAAAGATGCAAAAGTTGCTATATTTGGACAGCTGAAAAAGTCAACAGAAATTGACCAGGGCATAACTTTCACATGGATTATCAGAAAAATTCCATCCAAAGCTCATTTTGAAGAGAAAGACATTTCCTACAATTCATCTTCATGTTCCAAGTCCAAGAAATGCTCTCACAAAAAGTTATCAATTTCAACATTATAGGTCATTTTCAAAAGTCAACAAAAAGTGACTTTAAGTCAAAGGCCATAACTTGAGATTGGTAAATCAAAATGACATGGGACCAAAGGCATTGGTTAAAGGACTCAAAGACCTTTCCAAAATGTCCAAGAACATGTGAAAAGCTTAAAAATTGACCAAGTTATGCCTTGTGGAAGTTGGGAAATTTTTGGAAATGTTTGAAAGTCAACATTGATGCAAAAAGCCTAAAAATGCAAATGGGCCCATTTTTCTTCCAAATTTCTTCATGCCAAGCCTATGCACGACCACTAGGCCCAAAGGGAAGTATTCTCATATTTTTTAATTATTTATTTGAATTAATATTAATTTATATTCATTTAAATGATTTTAATTCATGAAAAATATAAACTTTAACCTAAAAAATCTTTTTATGCACATTATAATGTCAATATTTCGTGCTTAATGGATTATGGGAAGATTTGATAAGTTTTGATCAGATTTGAACCAAGTTGCACATGAAAAAGATTGAAAAAAGATTTCCAAGAATCAAATATTGAAATCCATGAATGCTTGAGATTTTGTTCAACCTTTTGACCTAAAACCATTCCATACAAGTACTACACCACAACCCTAATGCAGAAGACTGAAAAAGCTGCGCATAACACACTCTTGCATATTGAAAAATTCTCCTAAAAACTCAATACTGAAATCTAGCTTTTAGGACGATTCAAGCTTGGATCTTTGTGGCAATAGCTTCCTTGGACCATTCAGAACCTTTTCCAATCATTAACAACAGCAAAAACCTCAAGAATTGGTACACACGAGTCAAACTGAACCAAGAAATTTCTGAATTCGCATAGCATGATTCAAGCACGATTTTGCATTTTTTTTCATGTATTTATACTCATAATCATGTTTCTAAACTAACCATATGATCTAATTGCGTCTATATGCTGTGTATTCAAAGTCACCATTGACGAATTTCTAGGGTTACAGGTTGTAATTTTGGGGCTTTTACATAAGGGAAAAATTAGGCTCCCAGAACATGGCCACTGGATTAAGCAGGTTGAGACGAGGAAGATGGCACCCTCGCGCTCAATTTATGAGCGACGAGGGGCTAGTCGCTATTTTCCTATAAGTGGCCTAACACCACGCTGAAAAAACCGTCGCCTATTCCTTTTGTTTTACAGGGTGGGGAAGAAGACAAGCGCGTGTCAATCAGTGATACGTCCATTCAAAACTTCGCGCGTTTTCATCATTATGCATTGTTCTTGCTTTATATTGTTTAATTGATGTTATATATTAAATGAAGCGCAAGTGGCACAGATGGCAGGGACTAAGGCGTGTGACCTCAAAGACCTGGGTTCAAGTCCCAGGTCTTGCATGAATTCCATATTATTTTTCTATAACTGATTCCATGCAGGCCTAACGTGAACGTTCACCATATACGCTCAATAATCCATCGCCCACGCGTCCACAATGATCAAATTAATGTCCAGGCTTCATGGTACACCCTAGGCATGAGTCAGACACGTAGCATGGGATTCAAAAGGTCAACCAAGTTCCAACGTTATTGGGCCAGGCCTCTCAACTTCACACCTCCATAAGGGGACAGCAAACCCCCCTGGTTCTATCTTTTTTCTAATTTTTTATCTTTTATTATTTTTAATTGTTTATTTGTTTATTTATTTTCTGATTTAAATTAAATATCTTTTTTACAAAAAATACAGAAAAACATCATAAAAAATAAATGTCCAAATAAAAATAGAATTTTTAATTTTAATTATTTTCATAATAAATACTTATAATTATTTAATTTAATTAGGTTTTCAATGTTAATTTCTTTTTTTTATGAAAATCCAAAAACATGTAGAATTAGATTAATTGATAGTTTTAAGGTCTTTTTAATTTTTATTTCTCACAATATTATTTATTTATTATTTTCATAATTAAAATCGTACATAATAAATTTTAGGTTTAATTTAAGTCATATTTTAATTCTTTCTTAATAATTAAAAAAATATTAGAATTAGGGTTTGCCGTTTAATTTAGTTTCAATCAATTTCTTTCATTAAATCTAAAAAACACAAAATACTAAAAACATTTGATCATTTAATTTTTAATTCTCATTAACTTTTAATTATTTGCAAAAAGGGTCCAACGCCCGTCATTAATCATTTAATTGCGCATTTATTTTATTATCGCTTATTATAATTTTGTAAATATCCCAAAGCCATGTAATTTACTTTTCGCACTTTATTTCCTCGCATTATTTATTTTTCCGCTAAATCGGGTCCGGTTTAATTTTGGCGATGTGGACCCGCGCCATTTGTAATAGTTTAGATTTATCTTTTCCGCACTCCTAACTGTTAATCAAGCATGAAAGAATGAATGTTAAATTAAAATCAAGCGTAGAACACGACAAACATGACAAGACAAATGACTGAAACATGACACACAATTTACACACACCACCCCTAGGGTACGCCTCACTGTTGCCTTTCGAAAGGTGGTCGTCGAGTAGAAAACGTCTTAGTAAGTCCTCATGATCCGGGAACCTGGCATGAGGGTAGCTTCTAAGGTGTCTTCCCATTGCTCTGGTGATCACCATGTCCCGAACCTCGAATTGACCCGAATACCTCCAACGGTGGTGCTACCTACCTCTCAATGGTGGGATGACACTACTTTAAAGGACATCTACACAGACGAATTCCTTAGGGTAGGTAGACGACTCTAGATACTTGCTCTAATCTCAAAACAAACAAAAATCTTTTCACCAACACATTTTCAAAAGCTTTCAAAGCAAATTTTTCAAACACTCTGACGTACGAGTCGAACTGAAATTTTTCAAAGAAACTTTTTAAAACCCACAATTGAAAAGCAAACAAACCATTTTTGAAAACACAAGTGAGCAAGTATCTAAGAGCCCATGGATAACCATGGATAGAAAGGGTGCTAACACCTTCCCTTTCTATAACCTACCTCCCGGACCGAGAGCAATCTCTTTAAGGAATTTTTCTGTGCTTTTGTCCTTTCCATTTGGAGAAAATAAAAGACGGTGGCGACTCTTGCTTCCGCGACATTTCGCGAACCAGCGTTAAACAGTCAGTTCCAGATCCACCGATCACAGAACTGGCGACTCTGCTGGGGAACAATCTTAAAGTGAGGTGTACCTTAGGACTAAGATCACTGTGTTTTCAATTGTATTGACTTGCTTGCTTTATTATTGTGGGACTGTCTTGGGAATTCTATAGATCCTAAACCCGGATCTGGGGGATACCTTCTTAGAAAGTAGCAACAAGGCTGTGAGGGAACTGTGCGGGGTATACCGACATGGTTGAAACAGTCTGCTACGTTGATGTGGCACTTTGGTGTGTACCGGTAACCCTTGAGTTCAGTCAAGGAGAGTACGGGGCCTCCGCGTGGTGTCGTGAAGCATCAACAGACCTTAGGAACCTTAATTGAACTATCTTGGCCTCTTTAGGGTAGTGAGATAACTGACTTTGGTGCAGTCCGAGGTTGGTTGATACTCGATACTACGCTCAATTGAGGGTTGCTTTCCTGGAATATTTCGGTCGCCAGTTCAGTGGCTAAATCGAAACGATGAACAATGAAAGCAATCCCGTGATATTGGGACCCTTAGAACCCGGTTACTTTGATTAGGACAGGTATGAACCGACAAACTGAAAGAGGGTAGTACCCAGACCTCATGCTGGCCTAAACCTAAGGGCTCTCTCTTGTGTGACTTGTGTGCCCTAGTACTTGACTATCTGCATGCTGGTGACCTAACATTTGTTTCTCGCAGGTTTTGGCTTACAGTCCTTAATCAGGACTCATGACAGGGTTACTCACATTACCCCATGCATACCATAACATCATACCATTGCATACATCCTAACCCATTTCAAGGATCTCAAGGGCTTGTGATGCAGGTCATGATGAACCAACTGTCCAGCAAGGGGCAAAGGGGATCTATTTTCTTCTAGCCAAGGTTGTCAGGGGCTATGACCCACTGGATATGGTGAGCCTTTGGCCCTTGAGGAAGGATTTTCTACAACAGGAAGTTTCTTCAGTCAAGTTACCGGTTTTCAACTCTAACAAGTTTCTCTGTTTATCCCGCGAGATCCTTGAAATCATTGCATGCATGTCATATATCTCATTGCAGTGCAGGTATCCCTTTGACAGGTTGCTTACCCTTCTCCGCTGTTTATTTCAGCCGATCGTCATGAATCCTGGATCATCAGCTGAACAGTCCATCAAAGATCTCCAGGCTCAGAACGCCCAGTTCCAAGGGCTGATCATGAATTTGACCCAGGGGCAACAGGACCTGAAGGCTCTGCTTTTGAAGAAGGACAAGAAAAAGAAGAGGACTGTCCTGTTCAGCCCCAGAAGCAGATTCGGGAATACACCACAAGTTGAAGCTGAGAGGACAACTCCATCTGTGGGAAAAAGCAGTCATCATGAGAGAGAGGTTCCCAGTCCAGTGGTCTCCGACAACGAGACAGATTTTGATGAAGAGCAGTACCCTCCTGCTGATGACAGATATAAGCAACTGGAGGACCGAATGAAAGCTATGGAGGTTCAACAGGTACCTGGGCTGGATTTCGGAGATCTGGGTTTGTCGACTGGTGTGATTATCCCACATAAATTCAAAGCACCAACTTTCTCGAAGTATGACGGGGCATCCTGCCCCAAGCTGCATCTGAGGTCCTATGTTCGGAAGATTCAGCCATATACAGTGGACAAAAACTTGTGGATCCACTTCTTCCAGGAGAGTCTTTCAGGGACTCATCTCGAATGGTTCTATCAATTAGATGGGACCAAGGTTCGTAACTGGGAGGAGCTGGCTACTGCTTTCTACAAGCAGTATCAGTATAATGCCGACCTTGCTCCTACGCGTACTCAACTCCAGGGTATGTCGTTAGGCGCAAGCGAAGGTTTTAAGGAGTACGCTCAGAGATGGAGGGATCTTGCTGGAAGGGTACAACCACCTCTGACTGACCGTGAACTTGTGGACATGTTCTTGGGGACCCTGTCTGGTCCATTCTTCAACCACCTCATTGGTAGCTCATCTGCTGGATTTACCGACCTCATCCTGACCGGCGAAAGAATTGAAGCTGGTATCAAGAGCGGGAAAATTCAAGAGGCCACACCTTCGGATATTCATAAAAAGCCTTACACGGGAAAGAAAGAATCTAATGCTGCATACGGTCAAAAGGGTCGCCGTGATCAACATGCAGGGGCAGTCATGATCTCTGGTTCTGCACCACGCCGTCAACCACAGAGGGGAAACCAGCAAAGACCGGACGGGCCTAAAAGGCAGTTCACCAATATTAACATGCCATGGTCGCAAGCACTGCAACATATGTTGAAGATGAACCTGATTGCAGTGATCAACCCTCCCGCCAATCCTAAGACCTCCTCTCCTAGCTACAATCCAGAAGCCAGATGCGCTTATCATTCCGATAGTCCGGGGCACGATACTGAAGACTGTTGGGCACTGAAATACAAAATTCAGAACATGATCGATGCCAAAGAGATCGAATTCGAGCCTGCTGAGACTCCCAATGTGATCAATGCTCCATTGCCAAAACATGGCTAGGATTGAGAATTTTTTGTTCATTTGAATTCAAGTTGTATTTTTCCTTTCTTGTTCAGATAAACAATTATTATGATAAACTCTTTTATTTCATGAATGCATTACACATGTCTGTCTTGATTTAATTATGTTTATTACGCTTAAAACTGTTTTCATATTTTTGCAATGGTCAACTCTTAATTGAAAATTCTAAACCTCTTGAGGGAGGATGACGAAAACGATACTACGATCTTTACAGTATGCTTTTGAACAAACCCCGCTGATGAGGTACAGGCATTGTTTCAACCCCTAAAACACTGGAGTTATAAGGATGATAATCCCTCGTCAACCCATCCGAGCCAAAGAAGCAGGAGTTTTTTATTTTTGAAAATCAAAACCCTTAATCATAACCTGGGGCAGGGTAGTCTCTCAGTTGATCCAAGTGCATGACGAATGGCACCGAAGAGATCTTTACAAAAAAAAGACAGTGATGGTTCAGAGCAATCAAAAGGACAGGCAGTCATCATCAAAATTCATAAATGAAAAGCCCAAAAAGTCTAAACCTGCAAAGAAGAATTACAAAACTGGGGCATCCCGCTGACTGTAATCCCAAAAAAAAAAAAAAAAAAAGAAACAGTTCAGGCAAAAAAAGAAAGGGATAACAAAAATCAAAAGAGGTCTTACAAACCCTCAGCAAAAACAAAAATGACTGCTTAGTCAGGATAAATCATCAACATCTGAACCATCATTGGAACATCAGAACAAAGACTCAAACAAGGTCTAACGCACGATCAACTGAGTTTAGGTTTGGAGAACATCACGAGGAGCGGGTGGGTACAAATAATTCGAGCCTTTATCCTTTGTTTCTTAAACCGTGAACCCGGCCACGATATAACCCTTAAAAGTCCTAGCTGAAGCATGGGTTAGTTCGAAAGCATACTGTTATGAAGGTATCCTGACTCCTGAAGGTTTACTATAAAATCTTGAGTTGACACCGCACTGTATTACAAAAAATGCATTTTCAAAATTCAAGACAGACATAGGCTTTTGCATTCTTAAAATAACCTTGTTTGCATATAACTATTTGTTTGAACAGTAGGGAAATTCGCACGATGAACACCTTGTGAACAGAAGTACCTCCAATCAAGGGGCACAGTAGGAGCATTGCCCATTATCGGGGGCATGACAAAATACTTCTAACAGGGGCAACTCCCTACATTCTAAGAGAACGGACATAGTCGAAAAGAATACTACGCAAAATCTAGGACCCGCTAGGTTGACACACCTAGGCAAAAATAAGGGCTTCCCGGCGAACCAAAAGGGTTCGGGCAGAATGAAGGGATGAAACGAAAAAACATGTACACCCGGCAAGTCGAAAACCTGAAAGGGCGGCTTGGGCAAAAATGGGTATCCCGGTGGACTGAAAACCCGAAAAGGCGGTCCAGGCAAAAGTTAGGGATCAAAGCGTACGACTATGTCCCGGCATCTCGTCACTTGTCTACCCGAAGATTTGTCAATCACCCACGCAGGTGTCCTCTTCCCTCACCTCCGAAACAGGGGCAATAATGAGTTATCCAGGCGATCCAATTGCTCTTTTAACCAAAGTACAAAGGAAAGATCAACATAAGGACGATTACCATCTACCTTTACAAATTCCAGATCGTGGGTTAACATCCGAAACCAAACAGGACAATCATCCACTTAATTAAAATCATGCAACCCAACACCGGTTTCTTCTCAACCTTCAGACAAAGTCATACACAGACTCCTCCTCCATAAGATGACCTAACCCCGGTTCATCAAAGTTTTACACAAACTTATCCAAGTAACCTAACCCCGGTTCCTCCTGAAGTCTTACATGGACCTATCTCAAGATGACCTAACCCCGGTTCATCAAAGTTTTTACACAAACTTATCCAAGTAACCTAACCCCGGTTCCTCCTGAAGTCTTACATGGACCTATCTCAAGATGACCTAACCCCGGTTCATCAAAGTTTTTACACAAACTTATCCAAGTAACCTAACCCCGGTTCATCAAAGTTCTACACAAACTTATCCCGAAGCAACCTTACCCCGGTTCGTCAAGAAATCTCACATGGATTTACCCCAAGGTAACCTAACCCCGGTTCCCCCAGAAGTCTTACATGGATTTATTTCAAGATAACCTCACCCCGGTTCATCGAGAAGTTTTACATGAACTTACCTCACCAAGCAACCCTACCCCGGTTCCCCCTATTCAAGATGCAGTTTTACATGGACTCGTCGCCCGGACACCCTACACAGGTTCTCCCTTTCCAAGAATGCAGTTTAACACGAGCTCGTCATCAAAGTAACCCTACACAGGTTCCTTCTCCATTTCAGATACGGTTTTACACGAGCTCATCAGCAGGAAACCTTACATAGGTTCCCTCTTTCAATCTACAGCATTACAAGTCCGAAACTTCCCACAGAAGAGTCCAATCCAGCTTCCCCAGGAAATTTGGAGTCCATACCCCCAAGCAGCAAGCTTATCCCCAGTAGATTCTGGAGGCTTATCCCTCGCAGAACACGAACGCGTCGTCCCGGCTTGATTTAAAGAGTTATTTCCGTAACAGGATATAACTGGGTTATCCTCAGCCAAAAGCCACGGAAAGAGCGTTCTCGACAAAGTCTTCCTACCCCAGCGAAGTCTATCAATACTTCCAGCACAACAAGAGTATCCCCAGCATAACTCATCAACGGATACCCCCAGCGGAGTTATCTTCATCAACTCAGCAAAGCATCGCTATCCCCACAGAGTAGCACTTCCCAGCATGATCGCTAGAGCATCTTTTCTCCCGCAGAAATTATTTCATTTGCCAAGTTCATTCCTCAACGGAGTTATCTTCTCCTACTGGTATTCTTGCAACAATCACCCACAGCGGAAGCAAAAATCTCTTCCTCAACATCAGCCCAGGATATGACTTCCAGGCACCCGTCAAGGATTTATTTTCCTAGACAAAAACATACATGAATCATCACATACATCATTATAGCATGCATGTACGCATCATATCATATAAATCGCATCCATGTTGAGAACACCATTGCTTGATCCATATCATGCATCGCCTATAACTGACCTCTACCTTTCAGGAAGGGTGCAGTTGAAATTCTCAAACATATTTCAAAGACTTCTCCAGTCCAGTTAAATCGACTCCAAACAGGTTTTTCTGATAAAGACTCAGTAGAAGTTCTCTTGTGGTCCCCTCTCCGACGGTGAGCGTGAGGTGGTAATTCCTTTTTCGAGATGTTTTCCTCTCCGGCATGAGCGTGAGGTGATGTTCTCTTATGGTCCCCTCTCCAACGGCGTGTGAGGTGGTAATTCCTTTTTCGAGATGTTTTCCTCTCCGGCATGAGCGTGAGGTGATGTTCTCTTATGGTCCCCTCTCCAACGGCGTGTGAGGTGGTAATTCCTTCTTCAGATGTTCCCCTCTCCGGCATGAGCGTGAGGTGATATTCTCTTATGGTCCCCTCTCTAACGGCGTGTGAGGTAGTAATTCCTTCTTCAGATGTTTCCCTCTCCGGCATGAGCGTGAGGTGATATTCTCTTATGGTCCCCTCTCCAACGGCGTGTGAGGTGGTAATTCCTTCTTCAGATGTTTCCCTCTCCGGCATGAGCGTGAGGTGATATCTCCTTTAAATTATAATTTCCTATAGTTCCCTCTCCAACGTGAGTGAGGTAACTCCCTTTGAGATTGTAATATCCTTTGGTTCCCTTCCTGACACTACGAAGATGGTAATCCTCGCCAAGATTTTCTCAATGAGCGTTGTTGAGATCATTCAGGATTCTCTTACCCTTCATGCTAAGGCAGTAACCATCCCTGGTTCATTCATCAGCGTTTGAAGCTCCAGACTCAGCTCCTGCAACCAGTCAGGACACATCTATACCAAGCATCTAAAATCAGCTCCTGCGACGTGTCAGGTACTCATTTTTCTGTTTTGCAGGTATGCAGGTTCTTGCTAAGGAATCTCCTATGCAATCAACGTCCAGATGGCATCTATAAGCCCATCATCCTATCCAAGCAATCTCTAAATGGCATCTATAAGCCCATTCCCCCATCACCGTCACTATGTGAGCGCAAATTTCTGGGCACTTTAGTGTTCAATCATCTTCTATCCTCGGATTACGAAAGGCACGTCAGCCAATCTGCATCCTCAGGTCTAAGAAGATTGAACAGGGGCAACTGTTGTACCCCAAAATTTGCCCTCCCATATTCATCAAGAATTGTCAAAGTCAAGGTCACAAAATTCCCCCAGGGTTGTACAGCTCAACTGTCTCCTAGACAGTCAAAACTAGGGTTTGAGTTCTGGTCAAGCAAATGAACTTCTCAAAGGCCTAATCAAGTCTCATATGCCTACAAAGGTGGTCAAGTACCCTCATGTCAAGTTTCAAGGCATTCAGCTCAAGATTGCACAGTCAAAACCCTAGATTGCACTACAGTCAACTGTAGGGGCAAAATGGTCATTTGACAGTCAAAAGTTCAAATTTTTGGTCAATATATCATTTTGAAGCCACAAACATCATTTGATCAATGCTTGATCATGATTCTCAAAATTTGGCTCAGAAATCATCAAAGATGCAAAAGTTGCTATATTTGGACAGCTGAAAAAGTCAACAGAAATTGACCAGGGCATAACTTTCACATGGATTATCAGAAAAATTCCATCCAAAGCTCATTTTGAAGAGAAAGACATTTCCTACAATTCATCTTCATGTTCCAAGTCCAAGAAATGCTCTCACAAAAAGTTATCAATTTCAACATTATAGGTCATTTTCAAAAGTCAACAAAAAGTGACTTTAAGTCAAAGGCCATAACTTGAGATTGGTAAATCAAAATGACATGGGACCAAAGGCATTGGTTAAAGGACTCAAAGACCTTTCCAAAATGTCCAAGAACATGTGAAAAGCTTAAAAATTGACCAAGTTATGCCTTGTGGAAGTTGGGAAATTTTTGGAAATTTTTGAAAGTCAACATTGATGCAAAAAGCCTAAAAATGCAAATGGGCCCATTTTTCTTCCAAATTTCTTCATGCCAAGCCTATGCACGACCACTAGGCCCAAAGGGAAGTATTCTCATATTTTTTAATTATTTATTTGAATTAATATTAATTTATATTCATTTAAATGATTTTAATTCATGAAAAATATAAACTTTAACCTAAAAAATCTTTTTATGCACATTATAATGTCAATATTTCGTGCTTAATGGATTATGGCAAGATTTGATAAGTTTTGATCAGATTTGAACCAAGTTGCACATGAAAAAGATTGAAAAAAGATTTCCAAGAATCAAATATTGAAATCCATGAATGCTTGAGATTTTGTTCAACCTTTTGACCTAAAACCATTCCATACAAGTACTACACCACAACCCTAATGCAGAAGACTGAAAAAGCTGCGCATAACACACTCTTGCATATTGAAAAATTCTCCTAAAAACTCAATACTGAAATCTAGCTTTTAGGACGATTCAAGCTTGGATCTTTGTGGCAATAGCTTCCTTGGACCATTCAGAACCTTTTCCAATCATTAACAACAGCAAAAACCTCAAGAATTGGTACACACGAGTCAAACTGAACCAAGAAATTTCTGAATTCGCATAGCATGATTCAAGCACGATTTTGCATTTTTTTTCATGTATTTATACTCATAATCATGTTTCTAAACTAACCATATGATCTAATTGCGTCTATATGCTGTGTATTCAAAGTCACCATTGACGAATTTCTAGGGTTACAGGTTGTAATTTTGGGGCTTTTACATAAGGGAAAAATTAGGCTCCCAGAACATGGCCACTGGATTAAGCAGGTTGAGACGAGGAAGATGGCACCCTCGCGCTCAATTTATGAGCGACGAGGGGCTAGTCGCTATTTTCCTATAAGTGGCCTAACACCACGCTGAAAAAACCGTCGCCTATTCCTTTTGTTTTACAGGGTGGGGAAGAAGACAAGCGCGTGTCAATCAGTGATACGTCCATTCAAAACTTCGCGCGTTTTCATCATTATGCATTGTTCTTGCTTTATATTGTTTAATTGATGTTATATATTAAATGAAGCGCAAGTGGCACAGATGGCAGGGACTAAGGCGTGTGACCTCAAAGACCTGGGTTCAAGTCCCAGGTCTTGCATGAATTCCATATTATTTTTCTATAACTGATTCCATGCAGGCCTAACGTGAACGTTCACCATATACGCTCAATAATCCATCGCCCACGCGTCCACAATGATCAAATTAATGTCCAGGCTTCATGGTACACCCTAGGCATGAGTCAGACACGTAGCATGGGATTCAAAAGGTCAACCAAGTTCCAACGTTATTGGGCCAGGCCTCTCAACTTCACACCTCCATAAGGGGACAGCAAACCCCCCTGGTTCTATCTTTTTTCTAATTTTTTATCTTTTATTATTTTTAATTGTTTATTTGTTTATTTATTTTCTGATTTAAATTAAATATCTTTTTTACAAAAAATACAGAAAAACATCATAAAAAATAAATGTCCAAATAAAAATAGAATTTTTAATTTTAATTATTTTCATAATAAATACTTATAATTATTTAATTTAATTAGGTTTTCAATGTTAATTTCTTTTTTTTATGAAAATCCAAAAACATGTAGAATTAGATTAATTGATAGTTTTAAGGTCTTTTTAATTTTTATTTCTCACAATATTATTTATTTATTATTTTCATAATTAAAATCGTACATAATAAATTTTAGGTTTAATTTAAGTCATATTTTAATTCTTTCTTAATAATTAAAAAAATATTAGAATTAGGGTTTGCCGTTTAATTTAGTTTCAATCAATTTCTTTCATTAAATCTAAAAAACACAAAATACTAAAAACATTTGATCATTTAATTTTTAATTCTCATTAACTTTTAATTATTTGCAAAAAGGGTCCAACGCCCGTCATTAATCATTTAATTGCGCATTTATTTTATTATCGCTTATTATAATTTTGTAAATATCCCAAAGCCATGTAATTTACTTTTCGCACTTTATTTCCTCGCATTATTTATTTTTCCGCTAAATCGGGTCCGGTTTAATTTTGGCGATGTGGACCCGCGCCATTTGTAATAGTTTAGATTTATCTTTTCCGCACTCCTAACTGTTAATCAAGCATGAAAGAATGAATGTTAAATTAAAATCAAGCGTAGAACACGACAAACATGACAAGACAAATGACTGAAACATGACACACAATTTACACACACCACCCCTAGGGTACGCCTCACTGTTGCCTTTCGAAAGGTGGTCGTCGAGTAGAAAACGTCTTAGTAAGTCCTCATGATCCGGGAACCTGGCATGAGGGTAGCTTCTAAGGTGTCTTCCCATTGCTCTGGTGATCACCATGTCCCGAACCTCGAATTGACCCGAATACCTCCAACGGTGGTGCTACCTACCTCTCAATGGTGGGATGACACTACTTTAAAGGACATCTACACAGACGAATTCCTTAGGGTAGGTAGACGACTCTAGATACTTGCTCTAATCTCAAAACAAACAAAAATCTTTTCACCAACACATTTTCAAAAGCTTTCAAAGCAAATTTTTCAAACACTCTGACGTACGAGTCGAACTGAAATTTTTCAAAGAAACTTTTTAAAACCCACAATTGAAAAGCAAACAAACCATTTTTGAAAACACAAGTGAGCAAGTATCTAAGAGCCCATGGATAACCATGGATAGAAAGGGTGCTAACACCTTCCCTTTCTATAACCTACCTCCCGGACCGAGAGCAATCTCTTTAAGGAATTTTTCTGTGCTTTTGTCCTTTCCATTTGGAGAAAATAAAAGACGGTGGCGACTCTTGCTTCCGCGACATTTCGCGAACCAGCGTTAAACAGTCAGTTCCAGATCCACCGATCACACCCTGCCCGGAGGATTTTCTTCGCCATAGTGTGTCCACTAGAATGTGTTCCGAATGTCCCTTCGTGTAGCTCTTCCATAATCCTTTCTGCTTCTGTCTTGTCCACACAACGCAGTAAGGTCGAATCATGGTTTCGCTTGTACAGAATGTCGTTGCTAAGGAAGAACTTCGCTGCGAACCTTCTCAGAAACTTCTTATCATTGACAGACGCACCTTCAGGGTATTCCTGAGCTTCCAAGTATCTCTCCACCTCATGGTACCAAGGCTTCTCAGTTACCAATTCAGCCTCGAGATCACAACAGTATGCCGGTTCGTCCAGTTTCCAGATAGTGACCTGGGGAGCCTCATTGTCCCATTTGACCTTGAACATAGAAGACATCGTAGCTAACGCGTCCGCCAACTGATTCTCCTCTCTCGGAAAGTGTTCAAAGGTTATCTCTGTGAAGTGGGGGATCAATGTCAACACACATTCTCTGTAAGGAATAAGATTCGGATGTTTCGTATCCCACTCTCCTTTGATCTGATTGATCACGAGAGAGGAATCTCCGAAGACACTCAGAAACTTGATCCTTAAGTTGATCGCTGCTTGGAGACCCATGATGCATGCCTCATACTCCGCCATGTTATTGGTGCAGTTGAAACATAGTCGGGCAGTAAGTGGAGTATGAGTGCCTTGAGGGGATATGATCACAGCGCTGATACCATTACCCAAAGCATTGGAGGCTCCGTCAAAGTGCATAGGCCATCGGGATCCTTCCTCAGGTCCTTCATCCGGTCCAGGTACTTCACAATCAGTCACTATCATGATACTCTCGTCTGGAAACTCGAAGTTCATTGACTGATAGTCGTCTACTGCCTGATGTGCCAAGTGGTCTGCCAATACACTTCCTTTGATGCCTTTCTGAGTTGTGTACTGGATGTCGTATTCTGTCAAGATCATTTTCCATCTTGATATTCTCCCAGACAGAGCAGGTTTTTCAAATATGTACTTTATAGGATCCATCTTTGAGATCAACAAGGTAGTGTGAGTCAGCATATACTGTCTCAGCCGGCGAGCAGCCCATACCAAAGCGCAGCAAGTTTTCTCAAGCAGTGAGTATCGGGTCTCACAGTCGGTAAACTTTTTGCTAAGGTAATAAATGGCATGCTCTTTTCGGCCAGACTCGTCATGCTGCCCCAGCACACACCCCATTGAGTTGTCAAGTACTGTCAGGTATAGTATCAGAGGTCTCCCTTCAACCGGTGGCATAAGAATGGGTGGTTCTTGGAGATACTCTTTGATTCTGTCAAAAGCAGCCTGACATTCATCATTCCAACGTACTACCTGATCTTTCTTCAGCAGCTTGAAGATTGGCTCACAGGTAGCAGTTAGGTGTGAGATGAATCGAGCAATGTAATTCAGGCGTCCTAAAAAGCCTCTGACCTCTTTCTATGTCTTAGGAAATGGCATATCTTGAATGGCTTTAACCTTGGTGGGGTCCACTTGAATACCCTTATCGCTTACAATGAAGCCTAGCAACTTTCCAGACCTTACCCCGAAGGTGCACTTGTTCGGATTCAACCTCAGCTTGTACAACTTCAGACGGTCAAACAATTTCTGCAGATGATCAAGGTGTTCCTCCTCAGTTTGGGACCTTGCAATCATGTCGTCAACATACACTTCTATCTCATGATGGATCATGTCATGGAATAAAGCAACCATGGCACGTTGGTAGGTTGCCCCAGCGTTCTTCAATCCGAATGGCATGACCTTGTAGCAGAAGGTGCCCCACTGAGTAACAAAGGTAGTCTTTTCCATGTCTTCCGGAGCCATCTTGATCTGATTATACCCTGAAAAACCATCCATGAAAGAGAACACCTTATGCTGAGCAGTATTGTCAACCAGGACATCAATGTGAGGTAGGGGGGAGTCATCCTTGGGGCTGGCCCTATTCAGATCCCTGTAGTCGACACACATTCTGACCTTTCCGTCTTTCTTAGGTACCGGCACCACATTAGCAACCCACTGAGGGTAAGAAGTCACTGCAAGGAACCCGGCATCCAACTGCTTCATAACCTCAGCTTTGATCTTCTCAGACATCTCTGGACGCATACGGCGGACCTTCTACTTAACCGGAGGGCAGTCTTCCTTGGTAGGCAAGTGATGGACCACAATGTCGATATCTAAACCAGGCATGTCTTCGTAGGACCAGGCAAAGATCTCCACATAATCATGTAGCATCTGAGTCAACCGTTGCTTCACGCTGAGCTCTAGGTTGGCACCAATCTTAACCTCCTTTATGTATGTCTCAGTACCCAGATTTATTGTTTCCACTGGCTCTTCGTGCGGTTGAATTGCCCTCTCTTCCTGAAGTAACAGTCTTGCAAGCTCGCCAGGCACTTCGCAATCATCTTCACCTTCGTCTTCAGCTAAGTTGATCGGATTTTCGAAGTCATAACTGGCAGTAGCAGAGTCGTTACCAGTGAGATCCAGAGTGGATTGAAACCTGTATGAGTGAGTGTGTGTAAATACAGTTGTTTTGCAATATGTAAAGAAAGGAAAGAAAGAAAAGGAGCATAAGATTTGAAATGCGAGAAAACGTCCAAGATCTTTATTCATGATATATGAAATGACAATCAATATGCCCTCACAAATGAAGCCACGGTGCCCCGGGTAAGACACCGGGCCATAGAGTTTCAAATTATTGTTTATTACAGATAACAAAACAAAAGAATTCATTACTCAGTAACAAGAGAAACAAGTAGGTTGTCCTTTGCAATCCAATTGCTAGGTTCACTATTGGTTGCCGGGTAAATCCAGCTGTCAAACTCAGCTTCCTCCACTTCATGATCCTCCCTGATAGCATTCACTCCATGGTTAGGCATGGGAGCAGTCACCACATTGGGCTTCTCAGGTGCCTCAAACTGTACCTCCTTGGCATCAATAAGATCTTGCACTTTATTCCTTAAGGCCCAGCAGTCATCTGTGGAGTGCCCCGGGCTATCGGAGTGATAAGCGCAGCGGGCATTTGGATTGTACTTGGGAGAAGCCGTATTCACAACCTTTGGGGCCTCTCTAATAGTCACCAAATTGGTGGATAGCAACTGCGGCAAGATTTGCGATAAGGTCATACTTAGACGGGTAAACTCTCTTCTGGGTCTTTCAGCCCTTTGAGGATTGGTTTTCCGAGGAGCGGCAGCAGGTTTAGCAATCATCACCGTGTTGACAGATTGGCGGCGCTCAGGTTTCTCTTGTCTCCTAGACCCATATACAGCACTGGCCTCCTTTTTAAAGGGTTTCTTTTCAGAGCTGGCAGATGCACCTTTCTGAATTTTGCCGGACTTCATTCCAGCCTCTATTCTCTCTCCAGTCAGAATAAGATCAGTAAACCCTGCAGATGAGTTACCGATAAGATGATTGAAAAATGGCCCAGATAGGGTCCCCAAGAACATGTCTACCAACTCCCGGTCAGTTAACGGAGGTTGCACCCTGCCAGCCAGATCCCTCCACTTTTGTGCATACTCTTTGAAACCTTCGCTTGATCCTAGCGACATACCCTGGAGTTGGGTACGTGTAGGAGCAAGATCGGCATTATACTGATACTGCTTGTAAAAAGCAGTAGCCAACTCCTCCCATTTACGAACTTTGGTCCCATCCAGCTGATAGAACCATTCGAGATGAGTCCTTGAAAGACTCTCCTGGAAGAAGTGGATCCACAAATTCTTGTCCACTGAGTACGGTTGAATCTTCCGCACATAAGATCTGAGGTGTAGCTTGGGACAAGACGCCCCATCATACTTGGTGAAGGATGGTGCCTTAAACTTGTGAGGAATAATCACACCAGTAGATAAGCCCAAATCTCTGAAATCCAGCCCAGGTACTTGTTGGATCTCCATTGCATTCAGTCTGTCCTCCAACTGCTTGTACCGGTCTTCAGCAGGAGGATACTGTTCCTCATTAAAGTCAGTCTCGTTGTCAGAGACTACCGGACTAGGACCTTTTCCCCCTTGGGGACTGCTCTTGCCTATAGAAGAACCAGCCTCTTCATTCTGCAGAGTGTTGCCAAACCTTCGGCCCGAGTTGAAAAGAATAGTTCTCTTCTTCTTCTTCTTCTCCTTCTTCAGGAGTAAAGCCTTCAGCTCTTCTTGGCCTTGAGCCAAACCCATGATCAGTTCCTGAAATTGCGCGTTCTACGCCTGAAGAGCCTTGATAGATATCTCAGTTGATGATGAGTCAGGGTTCATGATGCTGAAATAAACAGCGAAGAACGGTAAGCAACCTGAAAAGAAGAAAACCTGCTATGCACATGATGAATGGAATGCGTATGATTTATGTTTTCAAAGACAATCGGGAACCAACTTTGTAAACAAAAAGGAACACACTTCATTAGATTCAACTTTGAATTTTAAATTGTTCAACAGGTTGCCCTTAGGCGTTACATAAAAGGGAAATACTGAAAAGGGAAATAAAACTGTAAAAGAACATCCAGAGCTCCTTATTGATCCCATGGTCTCCTCTTCTCAGTACGGATGTAGTCATTCAGAGCTCGCTCGTTCTCCAATTGCTTTGTCAGTTTCTGGATCTTCAATTCCTGCTCATTGAACTTTTCCCGATAAGAATCTCGTTCTTCTCGCAGTTGCGACCAAGACTTCTTTAATGTCTCATAATCAGTAGGTATCTGAGGAGGGAGGACAGTTGGAGGAACACCATCTTTGTCAGGATACTCAAGAATGATAGGTCTGACGGCTTCGTATGGCATACCTAACTCCTGAGCACGGATACAAACCCCTTTGTAGTAGGCTTCCATAGGTAGAGAAGTCTTTGGCCCCAACTCTTGTGGGTCAGCTTTATGAACTTTATCCCAAGCCTTGATGAACCTACGACGCAGCTCGTCACTATCCACCTGAAACTCAAAACTGATGTGAGGCACCAACATCTCATGAGGCCCTGCTCTTCTGGCTCTTCCAAACTGACGGAGCACTAGACATGGATTGTAAGAGATTCCTCCTTGAGTACCAATCAACGGAACATTAGGGTATTCTCCGCAACGATCAATAACAACTATCTCATCCAAACCTCTGAAAGTCCAAATGATGTCCTTATCAGTGAGAGACATTAACCTATGAGCCCAACCTCTTCCTTCTTGGTTCTTCAACACGAACTTAGGGAGGTGCGAAATAAACCACCTCATAAACAAAGGGATACAACACCATAGAGTTCCTCGTCTTCGGGCAGTACGAGCATAAAGTTGTTGCAGGATGTCACCCAAGAGAGTGGGCACAAGATTCTGAGACATAAAGATCCTTATGGCAGTGACATTGATGAAGTTGTCAGGATTAGGAAACAAGACTAGCCCATAGATTAAGAGAGCTAGGATGTCTTCATATGCCCTAAAGTCCAAGTCATTCCAGAAACTGTTAGCTTTACCAATCAGAAACTTGGCCAAGAAACCCTTAACTCCGCTTCTAGTCACCCAGTTGTCCATTACTTCTTGATGGGTCAAAGGAAGAGCTGCAGCAACCTCCTCAAGCCTGAGGGTCTTTTCCCAACCAGTGTAGGGAGTCTGATCCAAGATAGGGATGCCAAGTAAATCAGAGAACTCTTCCAGGGTAGGGACCAGCTGGAAGTCTTGAAAGGTGAAGCACTGGTACATAGGGTCATAGAACTGGGTCAGGACACTCATCAACTGTTGATCCCGCTTTGCAGTGACTAAACTGAGAAGAGAACCATGCCTCTGGATGAAGGAAGTGGTGTTTGGAATTCTGCTAACCAACTCCTCAAGCAACTCAGGTGGGTGAACAAAGTTGAACCGGATAGTATTCCTTCGTACAGGCATCATGATGTCCTACGAAACAGAGCAAAGGTGAAACCCTCTTGTCTTTGAAATGGTCAGTCCTTATGCAGGATGCATGCAATGCTCATGATGTTATGATGTTATGATAAAGTACACCACAAATAGTTACAAAGGCAAACATGGTAAGGCACACAAGTCACACAAGGCAAGCCCTTAAAGTTTAGGCCAACATGAGGTCTAGGTATTACCCTCTTTCAGTTTGTTGGTTCATACCTGTCCTATCACAAGTAACCGGGTTCTTAGAGGATCCCAATATCATTGACTACCCTCAATCGGTCATAACTCCAGCATCGCAATCTTTTCTTGCAGCCAGAACCATCACGAGAGTTTAGCCTCAATGGGCGTAGCATACTGCTACTGTTCTAATGGCCAAGTTGTGTCATTTAAGGTTCTAAGGTCTGTTGGTGCTTAACGACTCCTTGGAAGACCCATATTCTCCTCGTTACGACACAAGGGATATCGGTACAGACCAAGGTGCCACACCAACGTAGCCACTGCTTCACCCGTGTCGGTCTACGTCGGACAGGTCCCTCACAGCTTATGCTACCTAAACAGGGTATCCCCAGATCCGGGTTAGGATCTATGTAACTCCCATGAAACCCACAATTTAAAGCAAGCAAATCAATACAATTGAAAACACAGTGATCTTAGTCCTAAGGTACACCTCACTTTATAAATTATCCCCAGCAGAGTCGCCAGTTCTGTGATCGGTGGATCCGGAACTGACTGTTTAAAGCTGGTTCGCGAAATGTCGCAGAAGCAAGAGTCGCCACCGTCTTTTATTTTCTCCAAGTGGAAAGGACAAAAGCACAGAAAAATTCCTTATAGAGACTGCTCTCGGTTCGGGAGGTAGATTTATAGAAAGGGAAGGTGTTAGCACCCTTTCTATCCATGGTTATCCATGGGCTCTTAGATACTTGCTCATTTGTGTTTTCAAAATTGTTTGTTTGCTTTTCAACTGTGGGTTTAAAAGTTTCTTTGAAAATTTCAGTTCGACTCTTGTATCAGTCCTCAAGAGTGTTTGAAAAGTTGCTTTCGAAAGCTTTTTGAAAGTGTCGGTGCGAAAAGAGTTTTTGATTTTGTTTTGAAATTAGAGCAAGTATCTAGAGTTCTCTACCTACCCTAAGGAATTCGTCTGTGTAAATGTCCTTAAAGTAGTGCCATCCCACCATTGAGAGGTAGGTAGCACCACCGTTGGAGGTGTTCGGGTCAATTCGAGGGTTCGGGACATGGTGATCACCGGAGCAATAGGAAGACACCTTAGAAGCTACCCTCATGCCATGTTCATGGACATGAGGACTTACTAAAACATCCTCTACTCGACGACCACCTTTCGAGGGGCAAGGCAACAGTGAGACGTACCCTAGGGGTGGTCTGTGATTTGTGTGTCGTTTTCATTTATGTTTATCTTGTTCAAGGATTGGTGATCTACGCGTTGCTTTTATTTTGGCATTCATTCTTTCATGCAAATTATTAACAGTTAAAAAGATGCGGAATTAAAAGTCCTACGCTATTACAAAGGCGCGGGTCTACATCGCCAAATTAATCCAAGACCCGATTTTAAATAAAATAAAATGCGGAAAGAATAAATACCCTAATTGATCTATTACATGGCTTTAGGAGAATTACATGAAAAAAGGAAATAAAATAAGCGCGCGAATTAGAATTATGATCGAATGCGAGGGCGTTGGACCCTTTTAAGGAAATTAAATTGGAATCATGAAATTGATTAAAAGAAAATAAAAGAAAGAATTTTTGGAGTTTTTTGCATTTATGGGGTTTAATGAGAATTAATGGAATTAAAACCTAATTCTAAACTATTTTTAATTTATTAAAAAAAAATATTTAAGTTTGTATCCTAATTTTAACCTAATTATTTACATGGCAATTTATTTACAAAATAAATAATTAATTATTAATTATGGTGAAAGAAAAAGAAAAAGAATAAAAATATTAGAACCCTAATTCTACATTTTTTAGTTTATATAAAAAAAACATTTAAAATTAAACCTAGAATTAAAACTAAATCAATTAATAAAATTTATTTACAAAAATGTTAGTGAATTGAACATAAAAACATATTTTTTATTTTATAGTTTCTGAATTTTTTTGGGTATTTTTATGTTATGAAAATATTAATTTATGAATTAAAAGGAAATAATGAAATTAAAACAAATAATAAAAAAAAAATAGGAAAAAGAAAAGAAATACAAACACTTGGGGGGTGTTGACCCCAATTTGGAGGTATTATTGTAGCAATCAGGCCCAATGAATTAAGGCCTTTTTTGACTTTTCTGGCCAAGTGCATGCGCGTTGACTGGGGTGTTCCCTGGACTTTAGATCCTGGCCATTAAGTGGATCTCCAAGGACATGTGGTGAGCTCAAGCATAGGCGTCCATGATAGTCTTCAGATAAAGCGCTACATGGGAAGATATTAGGAAAAATAATATTGAAGAAATGGGGGGACCTGGGAATCGAACCCAGGTCCCAATACTTACCAAGTGCTTTGTCCACCAACTGTGCCATTTGCGCTTTTGTAACATAATATGACAAATAATCAACATAATGCAAAACAATGGTTAGTGGTATATTTCGCGCGAAATTCAAACGCACCAACCGCTGGCTTACACCTCATCTTCTTCTCCAATCGTTCTACATTTTCCTGAAAAAAACATACAAATAGCGGGGGTTTTGAACCCCCACTAACTACAGTATAAGAAAATAGCGAGTACGCCATGGTTGCTCATAAATTGAGCGCGACATATGTGTTAAACTCGTGTGAAGCTTCTGATTCTAATGGCCCTGGTCTTGTGTCTCAATTTTTCCAGAATAAGGAAGCCCCAAATTTAAACCTCTGCAACCCTAAAATACGTTAATGGTAGGTTCTCGTACAGGGCATGAAAATTCAATTAAATGACATCATTAGCTTTAGAATGGTTAGATTAGTCCAAATCAACAGAAAGAATGCAATGAGGATGCGTATAAATTGAAACACGAATATCAAAAATGTTAAGAACAGGACGGCATCATATTACCAATTCTTTGCGTTAGAAGCTGTGATTTTGATCCAGAAACTTTCCTTGTGGCCTTGGCAAGCGATTGGAATAGTTATCTTGCCTTGAAACCAACTCTAAAGGCGTTTTCAGTTTTCAATTTTTTTCACAAAAATGCCAAGTTTTGTTCTTAGGTTTGGGCACAGCTTCAAAGTTGTTCTCATTAGGTTTTGGATCTGTATATGTATGCCAATGGATTAGGGTTGAAATTTGAGTCCAAAAACCCTTGTAATCATGAATCAAATATTTGATTTTAATGGCATATTTTTTCAATCTTTTTCATGTCTTTTGGTACCAATCATGGCCAAATCTTTCCTTTTTTGATGTTCACGAGATCTTGAGGTTTTGATGAGTGATTATACTGCATAAAAAGATTCAAACACATTTGTTTAGTATTTTTTTCATATTTTATTTAATTAAATGAATTAATGGTGATTAAAAATTCAAATAAATGATAAAAAATGATGAAATAAATCCCCTTTGGGCCAAATGGTCGTGCATAGCCTTTGGATGATGATTCTTGGAAGAAAATGTGGCCCATTAGCAATTTTGAGGCATTTGAAGTAAAGTTGACTTTTTAAAATTCCCAAAAATTTCCCAACTTCCACAAGGCATATCTTGCTCAATTTTTAAGCTTTGATCATGTTCTTGGACATTTTGGAAAGGTATTAAAGTCCTCTAACTAATGCCTTTGGTCCCATGTCATTTTGATTTACCAATCTCAAGTTATGGTCTTTGACTTAAAGTGCCTTTTTGTTGACGTTTGAAAATGACCTATAATGTTGAAATTGATAACTTTTTGTGAGAGCATTTCTTGGACTTGAAGTGTGAAGAGGAGTTGTAGGAAATGTCTTTCTCTTAAAAATGAGCTTTGTATGAAATTTTTCTGATGCACCATGTGGAAGTTATGCCTTGGTCAAGTTATAGTTGACTTTTTCAACTGTCCAAATATGGAAACTTTTGCATCTTGAGACTTTTTGAGCCATACCTTGAAAATCATGATCAAGAATTGATCAAATGATGTTTGTGGCTTCAAAATAAGATGTTAACCAAAAATTTGAACTTTTGACTGTCAAATGACCATTTTGCCCCTACAGTTGACTGTTGAGCAATTAGGTTTTTTGACTGTGCAATTTTGTGCTGTAAGTCTTGAAACTTGGTATGAGGATACTTGACAATGTTTATAGGCATGTGGGATTTGTTTGGACCCTTGGAAACTTCAATTTCTTTGCCAGAACCAAAACCCTAGTTTTTGACTGTTAGAAGGCCCTTGAACTGTGCAACCCTTGAGGAGATTTTGAAGCATGCTCTTTGCAAATCTTGAAGAATATGGGAGGGCAAATTTTGGGGTACAACAGCTTCTATATATTTTTTTTGTTCATTTTATTCCCACTTTTTGTGGTCTTCATTTATGTTCAAGAACCACATGTGTTTTAGGGGATGCATTTAATATAGATGGCATTATTCATGTATATATAATATTTAAGAAAATTGAAATAAAATAATAGGATAGAATATTTAAGAAATGAAAGTGAATAGAAAGTAAAATAATTGTTTAGCTTGTTTGGTAGAAGTAAAAGTGAATAGGAAGAGAGAGAAAAAGTAAGAGATATAAATATAAAATGACAATAATACCCTAATATAAAATAATAATACCATATTAATTATCTTTAACTAAAATGTTTAAAATAAACAAATATATTAATTAATGTTTTATTAAAAGACAATATATTTCACTCGTTGATCTAACATATTTAAAATTTTATTATAATTAAGGAAACAATACATTTATTATAATATTTAAAATGACGCAAAGGGCCATTCAGCTATAATTATGTCCATAAAGCGTGAAATCACTCAAACTAAACTTTCTTTCTTTCATGAGTAGTATCCAAACGGAAGACGACCATATTTCACAAATTTTTTCATTATGTGAGTTTCCTTTCTTTTACTTTTTCATGAAACAAACAAAGTATATAAAACTTGTGATATATATATATGTATATATATATATATATATATATATATATATTTATATATATATATATATTTATATATATATATATATATATATATATATGTATATATATATATATATATATATATATATATATATATATATATATATATATATATATATATATATATATATAGATATATAGATATATAGATATATATACATATATATATTAGTTAAGTTAAATTAAATGTAAATAATATTTTCCGGGTTTAATAAACAAACTATTGATATTTATAAAACATAAATTATGTTGTTGATTTTTAAACTAAAATTTATACAATAAAAAATATTGTCATTACAAATATTTATAAAATATTTTAAAAATAATTTAATTAAATATATTTAAATTAATTATGGATGACTTGGAATATAATAAGTGATAGATTATATGAATTTTATCTTTAATGATTTGATTTTATTTAAAAAAATTATTAAAAAAAAGTGAATTTTATTACGTTAATAAACTGTTTTAATTTGTCCAAATTCAATTGGATTCAATTTTAACACTCATATCCCATATATTAGAAAACAACTTTAAAAATTAAAATGAATAATGTCTTTTAGAAAAATATTCTAAAAAGAAACTATTTAATAAATATTATATTAAAACCAAATATGATATATAAGGAGAGAATATGTTTCACCAAAGTGGTATTTGAGAACTTCAAATAACAACGTAGAGTACTTGTAAAAGTATTCATCTCTTAGACTTCATTGTGAATTCTCTTAAGAAAAAAATAAATATTTTTATGTGGCTTTAAAAATAAAAATTTGTTTTATTTCATATTATGTTTAAAAAATAGTTTCAACTTTCAAAAAACCAAAACCAATTTTGAATTTCATATTTGTGTTAACAATTTGGATTTGTTTTAAAAACTCATCCTTCTTTTTGATCTTATATTAAATTGATTTTAGATAAATCATTAAATCCTTGAGAAGTTCTATATACGGTAGAGTGGATGTATAATATATCAAAGATGACCGTGATCATCAACAAAGCTATCACCACAAATATTTAAAAACTGAAAACATAGAATGGCTAATATATATTTTTTTTTGTTCATTTTATTCCCACTTTTTTGGTCTTAATTTATGTTCAAGAACCACATGTGTTTTAGGTGATGCATTTCATATAGATGGCATTATTCATGTATATATAATATTTAAGAAAATTGAAATAAAATAATAGGATAGAATATTTAAGAAATGAAAGTGAATAGAAAGTAAAATAATTGTTTAGTTGCTTGGTAGAAGTAAAAGTGAATATGAAGAGAGAGAAAAAGAAAGAGATATAAATATAAAATGACAATAATACCCTAATATAAAATAATAATACATATTAATTATCTTAACTCAAATGTTTAAAATAAACAAATATATTATTAATTTTCTATTAAAAGACAATATATTTTCACTCGTTGATCTAACATATTTAAAATTTCATTATAATTAAGGAAACAATTCATTTATTATAATATTTAAAATGACGCAAAGGGCCATTCAGCTACAATTATGTCCATAAAGCATGAAATCACTCAAACTAAACTTTCTTTCTTTCATGAGTTGTATCCAAACGGAAGACGACCCACATTTTCACAAATTTTTTCATTATGTGAGTTTCCCTTCTTTTACTTTTTCATGAAACAAACAAAGTATATAAAACTTGTGATATATATATATATATATATATATATATTATATATATATATATATATATATATATATATATATATATATATATATATATATAATATATATATATATATATATATATATATATATATATATAGTATATAATATATATATATATATATATATATATATATATATATATATATATATATATATATATATATATATATATATATATATATATATATATATATATATATATATATATATATATATATATATATATATATATATATATATATATTTATATATATATATATATATATATATATATATATATATAATATATATATATATATATATATATATATATATATATATATTAAGTTAAATTAAATGTAAAAAATATTTTTCCGGGTTTAATAAACAAACTATTGATAATTATAAACATAAATTATGTTGTTGATTTTTAAACTAAAATTTATACAATAAAAAATATTGTCATTACAAATATTTATAAAATATTTTAAAAATAATTTAAAATAAATATATTTAAATTAATTATGGATGACTTGGAATATAATAATTGATAGATTATATGAATTTTTATCTTTAATGATTTGGTATTATTTAAAAAAATTATTAAAAAAAAAGTGAATTTCATTACGTTAATAAACTGTTTTAAACTTATCCAAATTCAATTGGATTCAATTTTAACACTCATATTCCATATATTAGAAAACAACTTTAAAATTAAAATGAATAATGCCTTTTAGAAAAATATTCGTAAAAAGAAACTATTTAATAAATATTATATTAAAACCAAATATGATATATAAAGAGAGAATATGTTTCACCAAAGTGGTATTTGAGAACTTCAAATAACAACGTAGAGTACTTGTAAAAGTATTCATCTCTTAGACTTCATTGTGAATTCTCTTAAGAAAAAAATAAATATTTTTATGTGGCTTTAAAAATAAAAAATTTGTTTTATTTCATATTATGTTTAAAAAAATAAGTTCAACTTTCAAAACAAAAACCAATTTTTGAATTTCATATTTGTGTTAACAATTTGGATTTGTTTTAAAAACTCATCCTTCTTTTTGATCTTATATTAAATTGATTTTAGATAAATCATTAAATCCATGAGAAGTTCTATATACGGTAGAGTGGATGTATAATATATCAAAGATGACTGTGATCATCAACAAAGCTATCACCACAAATATTTAAAACTGAAAACATAGAATGGCTACTATATATTTTTTTTGTTCATTTTATTCCCACTTTTTTGGTCTTAATTTATGTTCATGAACCACATGTGTTTTAGGTGATGCATTTCATATAGATGGCATTATTCATGTATATATAATATTTAAGAAAATTGAAATAAAATAATAGGATTGAATATTTAAGAAATGAAAGTGAATAGAAAGTAAAATAATTGTTTAGTTGCTTGGTAGAAGTAAAAGTGAATAGGAAGAGAGAGAAAAAGAAAGAGATATAAATATAAAATGACAATAATACCCTAATATAAAATAATAATACATATTAATTATCTTAACTAAAATGTTTAAAATAAACAAATATATTAATTAATTTTTATTAAAAGACA